>VDFB02285037.1:0-41264 GCA_007258455.2 Sequoia sempervirens | reverse complement strand
TTGTTTGGACAATCGATGGAGCCGACTGTCATTCATTGTGATAATCAAAGTTGTGTGAAGCTTTTTGTCAATCCAGTGTTTCATGACAGAACTAAACATGTTGAGATCAAATACCACTATATCAGAGATATGATATTGAGGAAAGCAATCCAGTTGAAGTATATCAACACTGATGAGCAGACAACAAATATTCTCACCAAGCCTCTCTCTAGGATAAAGTTTGTGTACTTTCAAGACAAGCTTGGTATGGTGGAGAATGAAGCCTAGCTGAGAGGGAATGTCAATATCAGTGATCTTATTTGCTTTAATGAATTTCTCTTTGAGAGAGATTTGAGGTGTAAGCCCTTGTTAATGCATTTCTCTTTGAGAGAGATTTGAGGTGAAAGCCCTTGTTTCCACCCTCTGGGAGAGCCATGGTGGATGTCATGTGTGTGACTCCATGACAGCATCACGTGTGAGAGTCCGTGATGATTTTTTGTACTTGTATTTCACCCTCTGGGAGAGCCATGGTGAAAGTCTTGTTGAGGTGACAACATCAAGCAAGTGATGAACACTTGTACATACCATACATGGTTGTAGCCGTTATGGTTGATATCACGATGAGGTGATATCATTGTTTTCCACATATGGTTGTAGCCATTGTGGTAGATATCACGATGAGGTGATATCTTTCCCTTCCACGTATGGTTGTAGCCATTGTGATAGACATCACGATGAGGTGATATGTCTTGTGCAGCTGGAATAATCCTCCCTAGCTGAGAGGGAGTGTTGATGTTTATGGCAACGTCGCGGTCTTCTTCCAGCAATCTTCTTGATGACAAGATAATAAATTAAATAATAGCTAAGGCTATTTAATTTATATATATAGTGATTAGATAAATTCAAGAGACGCGTCATTAATAATAAATAATGATTAATTATTGAAGATGGCCGACCTTCCTTGTAATCAATATTATTTGTAATTTCCTTGGTGGCCGACCTAGCTTTTATTTGTAATTATATTTTGGTGGCCGACCTTCTCCTTGAAGAGGTGTGACCTCTCTTGCACACTATATATATAGAAGCTCATTCCTCATTCAATAACAAGCAAGTTCGAAGTCTCTTCTCTTCTCTCAAGTGCGAATTACCAAGAGCAATTTGTGAATTCATCAAGTGCAGATTGTGAAGTCATCAAGAGCAGATTGCAAACTCTTCAAGAGCAAATTTGAGTTGCAAGGAAGTGCAGATTATTTATCTATCATTGCATCTTGTGAAGGTGTTGATTATTGGCCTTGAGATTGGACTCATTGTAAAGTGACTTGTTGCCATTACATATATATAAGAGATATATATTTGTTGTTGGGTTTTTCTCCCTCAAGAGGAGGGTTTTCCCAGGGTATTTGCTGTGTTATTGTGTTTGATTTTGAATTAAATTTATGTGTCATTAATCTGATCATAAAACTAACAGATAGGGCCCATAGGGGTAGGGGCCCGTGGAAAGGGTCCCCGGTGGGCGGGCGGGGGGTCAATGTAGCGCTGAACAACGTACCTTTTGCATAATGGGTCAACGAATAAATGGGAACAGCGGCTTAAGCCATTAGTTGTAGGCACGATAGAGAAAAGAAAGGGCCCTGCAACTAGAAACTATCCTAAAATTCCCTCTCCCCTCACCCACAATCTATAGCCTCCCACCCAACCCTTCGGGACCAACCTATTTGCCTCTGCAGGGGTGGTGGGGTCTTGACATGTTCCCTCCCACCCAGGGCGGACCCCACCACCCAAGGCACCAACCCCACCAACCATGCCCTTCGAGACTAACCTATTCGCCTCAAAGCAATGGACAAAGCCCTAGTCAGTGGGTAAGGCACATATGGTCGGCCCCCGAAGGGTGGGTTGGGGGAGTAGGCCTTTACCTCTATATAGTAGGGGTAGGGGTAGGGGCTATAGAACCAACTATAGTTGGGAAGAGGGGTGGGGGGCCCAACCTGGGCCGGTAGAATCTCCCAGTTGTTCCTATTTGACCCGAAACCAATCGATCTAGCCATGAGCAGGTTGAAGAGAGCTCCAACAAGCCTTGGAGGACCAAACCCACGTATGTGGCAAAATACGAGGATGACTTGTGGCTAGGGGTGAAAGGCCAACCTAAATCAGATATAGCTGGTTTTCCGCGAAATCCATTTTAGTAGAGCATGCGTGCTTATGGCCCAAGGTAGAGCACTCAATGGGCTAGGGTGGCCCAAAGTTTGATCAACCCCAAGGAAACTCCGAGTACAAGCCATTTCAATAAGCAGACAGACTTTGGGTGCTAAGATCCAGAGTCAAGAGGGAAACAGCCCAGATCGTACGCTAAGGTCCCTAAGCAGTCACTTAGTGGAAAAGGAAGTTATCGAGCAATGACAACCAGGAGGTGGGCTTGGAAGCATCCATCCTTCGAAGAAAGCGTAATAGCTCACTAGTCTAGCTCCATAGCACCGAAAATGTATCGGGGCTCAAGTGATTCACTAAAGCAACGAGATTCGTTCCCATCCAGGTCAGTAGCGGGACGTTCTGTGAGTCGGAGAAGGAGCAACAACGTAGTTCGCTGGTGCTCACTATGCTTGCGCTCCTGGAGATATCAGAAGTGAGAATGCTAACATAAGTAACGAGAATCATGTGACAAACACGATCGCCTACCAGTTCCAGGGTTTTTACGTTCAGTCAATCTACGCAAAGTGAATCAGTCCCTAAGGAACCCCCAAAAGGGTTGTCTGCCGATGGGTACACGAAAGTGACAAAGTTGCCCCGACTAGTGAACCATGGCTTGCACTCCACTATCCAGATCTCTGCCCCATGATCACTATAGCCCCCCTAAGCAATAGTAGGGCTCTAGTGATCATGGGCCACTATCAATGTAGTACAGTGGCCCTACGGAACTAAGTACCCATGGGGTCTACGACCCCACCATCCCATAGGCCTTTCAAGTGGGTGGTCAACTCTAGTTCCGGGAGTTGTTGTTCCCACGTCCTATAGTTGCTAAAGTAGGGGCCATGGGGGGTGGCTGAGATATGACAATGGCCCCACCCCCTACTATAGATAGGTGGGGGGGGGCAGAGGAGGGGGCAGGGAGCTTATAGATAGTAGGGTCGGCGGTCCTATCCAACCAACTAAGCACTATAGTTGGCGTGGGGCGGCCCCCAACTTTCTATAGTTGGGATTCTCTCGACAGCGTGGCCTGAGATTCGGGTGGGGGAGTACTCACCCAAGAGAAATCTCGGGTGAGGGCAATCCTCTATAGTGGATGCCTACCCCCAACCCCTACCCGGCTACCACGATAGTAGTGGTAGGAGGTAGCCCCCCATCCCCCCCCTAAGGGGGCCTAACCCCAGGTATAGATAGGGGGGCCCGTCGCTACTATAGCTGACCCTTTCTACAGTTGGGGGGGCGGGGAGGTGGTAGGCCCCCTATCTATATCTAGGGGCTACACATTTCTATTCGGGTTGAAACTTCTAGGAAAAAACTTCGAATTGGGAGGGTGATCCTCCCGGTGAACTAACTGTACCCCAAACCAACACGGGTGAACAAGTAGAGTATACTAGGGCGCTTGAGAAAAGCTTTGTAAGGAGTTGAGCATGGCACACTCTTCATCCTACACAGCTGAATTTCAGACTTTTATGCCAGCCACATCCGATGAAAAGCAATGCAACATGCAAATGGCAAAAAGTGGAGACATGGAAGAAGGACTTGAAGGGTCCTATGATGAAGTCATGAAGATAAAGAAGATCCATACACATGAAAATTTAGCTTGCAGCCATGGCACATAAATTATGGCACATGACACACTTGACTTTTCATTTAAGGCATCCCTGGGACCTGCACTAATGAATGAGCACCCATTCATGGAAGGAGAGATGATTGAGATTGAGGAAGACAATACACTAGGGCATGAGGTAAGGACTAATTTTCTGATGTATGACAGCATTCCCTTACCTTCACATTATCATATTATGACGGCTAAGAGGATCAGCCTTAAGCCTTGTGATTTTTATGGAAAAACTCATGTTGGACCAGCACTTGGCAATGAACAACCAACCAAGGATGAAGATGTGATTGAGTCCCTTGAAGATGCTACAAATAGTTATGGTGTAAATTCTGATTTTCTGTTTTATGACAGCAATCATATTTCTGAGCATAACTATGAGATAGCAGCTATGTCACATAAGAGGAATGATGTTGAGAGATTCCCCAATGTTGGCACTCAAGATGTGAGTGTCAAATATGAGGAATGTATTGTGGATTTAAGCCACCAATGTTCTGATTTTGCATATCATACTATGAGAGATATGGAAAAGACACAAGATATGTGTAATTGATGGTTGCAAAGAGCTAGAAGGGCAAAGATGTTGGCTGCCCAAGCAAAACAACACTTGCAAGAGGTCAAGGAATGTTGCAACCAATTAGATCAAGCAAAGAGGCAAAGGGAGTCATACCTTAGATCTCTATTTCTTCCAAGAGAGGAAGGCATAGCAATGGAGCAAGCAAAGAGAAGGTCCCTTGAAGAAAGCAAGCAAGAAGAGTATGCAAATTTGGGTGGACAAGTGGAAAGATATGATTCAGAAAATTTATGTGCCTGATTTGCATCGTGATTTGCCTTTGTTTGAGGGCCCCTTGAAGGCCCAAACCCTAGAGGATGTTAGAGTAGTTGAGCATAAACTTAGTGGATCGGCCACTAGTGTCAAATGTTCACATGAAGAGGGAGTCATAAGTGATTTAGTTTGTGGTGATTCGTTGGTCTTCCCTGAAGATGTAGAGTTGGTCAATAACGAAGTGCAATCCTATCATCATATTGATTCCTTGGTAGCATTGGAAGCTGCCCTATTTCAAAGATTTGTGATGCATGCCATAGAGGCACTCGCCTTTGTTGGGCATACTTGCGAGATGAAGCTGAATCTTGACACAAGGTATGGAGGTATTGCTATAATGTTTAGTTTTGAATTACTAATGCTTGTGTTTTTGTTGGATTATGTCATAGGGATTGAAAGAAAACGTGAGGATATTGGCTTTCTTGCCCTAGTTCATGAGGATCCACCCCATAATTTGCTAGAAGATGGCTGTTTTACCTTATTGCACATGGGAATCCTACAAGCCACTTAGAGGACAGCAGTTGTTTGGGTGTTTTGTGCAAGTTTGGATCACCTCTTCATCATTGTTGGATGGCATATGGATGATACTCTACCATCGTATGACATTAGTGATAGCATTTGCACTCACTTGGATCTAATTGGGAGGTTGCTATTTTGATTGATATCAACAACATAGGAGGGGCTGATATGTTCTTCTATGCTACTACACAGGGCATCTCGCACATTCATGAGGAAACCTTCGAAGTGGGAGAGTTGGTGGGTGTTGAGAGATCTTTGAGGTACATCTATCTCCTCAATTTTGGTACATATGGTCATATGATGATATGGGATCCAAGTGGTAGTAAGTTTGTCATCGCTTGATGACAAGCAATTTCGGGAAGGGAGGATTGTAATGTCCCTTCTCAAAGAAAAAATAATATTTTATTATTTTTTAGTATTGGCGCCCAAAGGAAGAAAAAATAAAATTTAATTTTTGAATATTTGTGCCAAAAATATTTTATATATTTTATATAGGCTTGGGCGGCCCCTTAGAGGAATAAGGTGATGAGAAAATAATAAAAAATAAGCAGGCAAAAGGAAGTTGGCACCCAAAAGGAGGATTAAAAAATAAATTAAAAACAATTTTCAAATTGCAATCTTAGCGCCCAAACTAGGTTGGCCAAAGTGGGAGGCATAAGGGAAATTGATATTGGAGGCATTTCATCATCAACGAATTCATTTCTGCTTTTCGAAGGACGAAAAACCTTATGAATATAGAAGAAGTTGGATGAAACCTTAGCTTCTTCAATGGAGGACTTCATGATGGAGGTTCATATGAGCTTCAATGGTGATTCTTGCTAGATTCACACTCAGATTTTTGCATCAGCATTAGGCGTCTAGTTTGAAGGGGCGAATTAGGCAAGTTAGAAGGTATTCTTCAGATTTTCAAGGGTTGCTAACCCTATCAACAAACTAGCAGGCCAACACACCCCTTTTGGTATGGTTTTGGAGTTGTTTTTCATCAAATAATTGCATTTTGTTGCATTGTTGTGAGCTGGAGCAATTTCGTTCAACTAGGGTTAGAGTAGGAGGTCAATTTTATTGCATAGATTGGGGTTTCTTCATATCAGTGAACTCTTTCATATTGTTGGGCATGTTTGAAGCCCATTTCATTATGTAATTGCATCATTGGTTAAGTCTGAGTTGTAGCAGCAAACTGGATGTTTAAATATCAAAACTTTGTCTCATATTGGTGAATGTTTGATAGTCTATGATGTGGTTTTGTATTGCTTATGATCTACTATGAGTTTGGCTATTATTTGGATGAATGAATACTGTTGTTCATGCATGAATATACTCAGAAAATTATATCAGCAAAGTAAGGTTTGAGCAGAAATTAAAAAACAGAAAATTAAAAACAATTTTTAAATTGCAATCTTGGCGCCCAAACTAGGTTGGCCAGAGTGGGAGGCATAGGGGAGATTGATATAAATACAAGGTCACGTTGGAGGCATTTCATCATCAACAAATTCATTTCTGCTTTTCTGATCTGCACTTTGGCGTATATTCTAAGGACGAAAACCCTTATGAATATAGAAGATGTTGGAGGAAACCCTAGCTTCTTCAATGGTGGACTTCACGACAAAGGTTTACATGGGCTTCAATGGCGATTCTTGCTAGATTCACACTCAGATTTTTGCATCAGCATTAGGCATCTAGTTTGGAGGGGCGAATTAGGCAAGTTAGAAGGTATTCTTCAGATTTTCAGGGTTGCAAACCCTATCAGCAGACTAACAGGCCAACACACCCCTTTTGGTAGGGTTTTGGAGTTGTTTTTCATCAAATAATTGAATTTTGTTGCATTGTTGTGAGCTGGAGCAATTTCGCTCAGCTAGGGTTAGAGTAGAAGGTCAATTTTATTGCATAGATTGGGGTTTCTTCATATCAAAATTTTGGCTATTATTGTTGAATGTTTGATAGTCTATGATGTGGTTTCATATTGCTTATGATCTACTATGAGTTTGGCTATTATTTGGAATTTTGGATGAATGAATACTGCTGTTCATGCATGAATATACTCAGAAAATTATATCAGCAAACTAAGGTTTGAGCAGAAATTAAAAATCAGAAAATTAGGGCATCATTTTGCATTACAAGAATCAGAAAATTGCACAAATATTGGTTGGGATATTTCAATTATGGTGTAATTTTAGTATTTTTTCTACTCTTCCATCCCACATGGTTGTTGAGTAATATGTGTACAACTAGGCACTAGCAACAAAACAGTAACTCTATCCTTTAAAACATTCATTCATTCAACATGTGGTCACTTGTTCACTTAAATTTTTTGGTTTCGGATTTATTTATTTATTATTTTATTTTATTCCCAACCATTCACAAGGAACATTCATATTTTGCCTAAAACATGCTGTGGACACTTCAACTTGATTTTCCAATGTTCAACCTAGATCATCAATATTAATCATATTAATTTTGTCCATACACTAGTAGTATATTTCATTTTCAAACCATTCATCGCATCTTTTGTGCTTGTTCCATCCAGATTTCTTAGCCCAGCTAAGTCATTTTTAGTTTTTAATTGTCCCCATCAAAAAACCTTCAGTTTGCCGAGTTGAATCTCATGTTATTCATTTTACTTTAGTACCAAGGGACCTAGTTTAAAAACCATAATCCATAAGTGTTTATTGTGTGAGTGGTTCCTCTTCTATTGTATGACTTTGGTTACCCATTGTGTCATTGTTCTCCACTTGTTCAACTTATTAAGCTTCAAAAGTCTTTCTTTTAACCTCTCTTCAATCCCCAATCTATTTGCAACTATGATCCCTTAGACTACGCATGAGACACTTATTTTGTGGCTTCTAGCAAGACCCTCATGTGGATCTTGAAGTAGATCTCTTATCTCCTCTTGCACCACACACCTGAATATTTGATTGGGTCCCATCTTGTATAACTGTCCATTGAACAATTAAAATATTTTAGCTTTCTATCCCAAGTTTCTTCATTGGACTAGTTGCATGTACCTTGAAAAAGGGGATGTGGATAGTTATTCTCCTATGTTTCATACCATGTTGGCATTAGGGCAATTTGGAACAAGTGTGCATGGTATTTGTGGGAATTTTTGGTTCGAGAGCATATCAAAGATTTATTAGTAAGGAACCATATACTCAAGAGCCCATTTGATGTAAGTCATAAACAAAGAGGCTGATTTAACTATTCGATAATTTCCTAGACTCTTAGTGAGGCACTACATAATTTTACAAGATCATTGTATCGAAAGAGACTATGAAGCATGCAAACAACAAATTGTACCATTGCATGAAGATAGGTGTCAGTAGAGGGAGAAGAATGAAGTAAAAACCAACGTTGTACCCCAGGAGTTTAATGCCTTTGTGCCTGAAAAAAAGGCAAGAAAATTAGACAATGTAGTTAGGGGATAGATGAAGAAATTAGAAGATCTATTAGATCAATGAAACATGAAGGGGGAAGAAGGTTATGAGAGTCAGTCATAAGTCTAAGAATCCATCAAAACAATTTCAGAGTGGAAGCCCAAGTTGAGGCTGAAGTGTAGACCAAAGTTGCAGCTGCAATTAAAGAAATTGAAAAGTTCAATTTACTTCAAGGAATACTTTACCACTCACAAAAGACTAGTGGTGGGCAACTTTCCCTTATTGAGGAAGGAGGATTAGACCTTGTTGACCAAGTTGGGTTACATGCTGTTGTAGAAGAGTTTACTGAGTTGGCCAAGTTGACGGAGTCCCCTCAGGTTGAGGTAAATCTCTATTCTTAAGAGTCTAAAGACTTCCTCATGGAAGAAGAAAGCAGAGCATACACAGGCAATACTTGAGGTATCGAAGAATTGCCATTGGAAGATACCTAGCCAAGGACACCAAGGCAAAAAAGTGGACTAGAATGAGGGGAGCTTGAAGGCAACCAAAGTAGCACACAATTTATTGAGACAATAGGAAGGGTTGAGGGTTTATTCGTGTGTGAGGATGCTATGAGAGAAAATGAACAACTTGATCAAACCTTCTTGAGGAGAATCTTACCAATGTAGTTGCATGGAAAAAGACAACTAGTAATGGATACTCCACTACCCAATCCAAATTTTAAGAGGCAAAAGTTTTCAAGATTCACTAGTAATGTGTCAAAAGATACAATTTGCCATTGCAAAGCATTCATAACTATTTGGTTGTTTAGTGGGCAAATTGATGAATGTCATTGGTTGTGGTCAATTCCAGCAATATAAGAAGGACCTTCTATAAATTAGAACCCCTTCCTTGTCTATGGAAGTACTATTTGAAGGACCAATAATTGTCGATTAGGCCTCAACTATTGGGTTGAACTGTTTATGACAATCAGATAACTTACACTACCTTCTCCGACAATTGAAATAACAAAATACAGCCTAGACGACTCTTGATAGTCTGATGACTCCAAACAACCAAAAAGTGAGACAGTTTTATGCTTTTGTCTTCTCTTAGTCTTACTCAAAAAAATGGATTAGCCCTTTTACCCTTTGATCTTAACCACAATTGGGTTACACAAAATGGCAGTCATAATCCACTCATAGATCGGACACTTTTGTCACAGCCTTATTCCACACTTGGATTGCATCCAATACTACAATCTTACTCCAAGACTGGGATACGCCCAATTAATATAGTCTTACTCATCTCCCAGATTGCACAAAAGTGGTTAAGATCAGGCCTCAACTATTGGGTTGAACTGTTTATGACAATTGGATAACTTACACTACCTTCTCCGACAATTGAAATAACAAAATACAACCTAGACGACTCTTGATAGTCTGATGACTCCAAACAACCAAAAAGTGAGACAGTTTTATGCTTTTGTCTTCTCTTAGTCTTACTCAAAAAAATGGATTAGCCCTTTTACCCTTTGATCTTAACCATAATTGGGTTACACAAAATGGCAGTCATAATCCACTCATAGATCGGACACTTTTGTCACAGCCTTTTTCCACACTTGGATTGCATCCAATACTACAATCTTACTCCAAGACTGGGATACGCCCAATTAATATGGTCTTACTCCTCTCCCAGATTACACAAAATAGCATAGTCATACTCCACTCATTGATTAGATCATTTTATCATACCTTACTCCACCTTTGGAATATTAGATTCTTAATCTAAGAGTGGGATACCTCCAAACAATATAGTCTTACTCCTCTCATGCACTATAGCAAATGGTCTTGGTCAATCATGGCTACACCAAACATCTTTACCAAATCAGCAGGTTACAACTAGATAGTACAACCTTACTACAAAAGAATGTTACAAACACACTGTACAGTCTTACCCCACTCATGGCTTACATCAGGTGGTCTTATTCCCATAATGGATTTGACCTTGACAATAGTGTCTTGATCCACCATTGGGATACATTGAATGATCTTACTCCAAGATTGGATTACACCTAGATAATACAATCTTACTCCAAGAGTGGATTGAAACCGAACATAAGTATGTGACCATTTTTAAACAAGCTCAGCATGCACAGAATTTAATATTTCATCATACAAGTAAAAAGAGAGAGTAGGGAACTTACCCTTTGTGGCTTTAACAAAATTTAGGCAAGAAATGTATTGGTCCTTTTATTTTTAGGACAAGACAGATCTGTCTAATTTGGTCCCGATTTTTCAATCACTAGAAAATATTCCAAATCTTTTTGAAAACTCTGGATTCCAAAATCTTCTTGACCTCCTGAACAAATCAAATCTTTGAACCTAATAACTATGCATTGATCCGTCAAATAAGAATCTTTAAGACTTCACTCAATCAATCTGAGGGACAACATTCAGGTCAATGGCAGAATTTGCCACACTCAGTTAAATAGAAAGTAGGTCAAGTGGGCTCCAGTAGTCAACTCTAGCAGTTCTCCAGTACAAAAGCCAAAACCAATGATTATAGCAAAAAGGCAGTGCTGGAAGAAGTCAAAGTAACCAATCAAACAAGTCAAACACTGTAAAATTATTCTTCCATAATGGTCAATAATAAATATAATTTGCTGAAAGGCCAACTGTTGGTGAATGTTGCCAGAAAATCAAGTTAAGGTCAGGTCTAGTCTATGCAGCAGTTTTGCTGACAAACTAACAGCCTTATATTTCTGTACTCCTCTCGGATTTTGTGCTGGGGAGCTTTAATTCAAGTGAACTGGTGAAAGTGGGTCGCTAATCAACCTACAAATAGTTATTCATGCAAATCTAAACAAGGGTTATGGCATCCTGGTTGGTCCAATCAAGTATGTTTAAAGGAAGAAAATCGAAAGATGGCAATTATATCAAGCAACATGTTAACAATTGACTCATGTACAATATGCTTTATTGCCAGTATCTATTGCTTACAATCATGAATCAACTATTTCTTTCCACTAAACATGAGGTAACAAATCACTTTATCCAATCAAGGTAGTGCTTCACATATTAAATCTTATGCATTCACAACCAATGCATGGATAATAAAGGTAATCTGTAGCATCATTTGTAACCTTAGCAATGTAAACTCTACACTTATTACATTTGTGGTTTGCAAATGTTTACTTGGACATGCAGAGATCCATGTCGTTATCATACCTATGTGACTAACACAATCAATCACATGATTCCTTTTTTAGGTAGGCAAGCAATTACTAAACTCAGTAAGTAATTATACAGATGTGGACTGCTTGTAACAAGCAACAATGGAAACATAATTGACACCAACTCCAATACAATCAGGAAGGGAGTCACTCAGGTTCTTGAAACCATACTCATCACTATAAACAAGCATCTATGTTGTGCATTGATATAAGTTAACTATCTAAAAGAAGAAAGCAATCAACAAAGGTTAAGTATAAGAATTCCAAATAGAATGTCATGATCCATTACATGTTAATTGTTTACCATTCCTCAATGTGTAATATGTGATGCACTGTGATAACCTAACCGTTCATAAATTATATCTAATGTATCAACAATCATAAGGTAACACGATGAAGATATATTCATTGCTTTTCTTTCATGTTAAAAACTGAAAGTGATAACTGATAAACATAAATTAATCAAATGACTATTCCATGGATTAGAGAATAAAGACACCCACATTTACTCCGTAGCCCCTTGAACTGCCTGAAGCGTCAGCCAAAGCAAGACTTATTTAGCTCCAGTAGTGTTGTATTACTTTGAAAATTTCAAAATTCTAAAAATATGCCATGACCACTATAATGAAACCATAAAAGATGCAAACAAAGTTATAGAAGAGAAGTTACAGTTTATAAAATGTGTGGTAAACCATTCTCTTAAGAGAATCGATTCCAACACTACCCAGAAATTAGTCAAATAATAGAATAAGGTGTTGCAAACCAATGAAGCTGGCATATGTCTGGAAAAACTGTGTCATGACCACCATAATGAAACCATGAAAGATGTAAATAATGGTATAAAAGAGAAGTTACATTTTATAGATGCATGGTAAACTATTCTCCTAAGAGAATTGATTCCAACATGACCCAGAAATTAGTCAAACAATAAAATAAGGTTTTGCAAACCAATGAATCTGGAAAAACACAGTAAGCATACAACAGTTAGTAATTGGTAAGGTGCTCTCCTTCCCAGGGCATTTATAGTCAGTAAGTTGATTTGAGGCTGTCAGAAGCCTTCAAAAATATATCAAAAATAATAGCCATGGAATTTCTTATGTGACTAATGCACATTAAATATAAAATATAAATATAAATTGATTGATTGATAGTAAAGATTTTTCTCAAGTCTGGTTTTTGAAAATAAGGACTTTTTATATGAACTTGGATTTCAGAGGGCTGAAGCCTTTGTAGTCTAAGATGGCAATGGATATCCAGAAGAATATAAAGGTAGCCAGAGAAGAATGTCTCCGGCGGTGTTTCTTATCAAAAAGACAGCTGAAGTTCTTGATTCTGAATTGGTGATGATGGGTTTTCTCCAGCCAGTGAGGAGCTATCACCAACATTTATTGACAGGAATAATGAATGAAGAAGTTTTCTCTTGGACTACAGCAGAGTTCTGTCTATTGAGGTCTCTTATACCACTAATGAAGAAAAGATACTTTTTTACAGAGCAATAGTCTATATTATTTCTAACTTTACTCTAAGGTGATAATTACTGTTTTGAAGGAGAGTACGTTCCATAATGAGCATGCATGTTTTTTCTTAATGCTTTTCTGATACCGGGCTTTTGGAGAAAATGTCAATTTAGTAGCTATATGTTAGTGTTAGCAATTACAAGTTGAAGGCAGATATAGCTGCATGAACCAATGACATAAATTACTTATATAGTATTCTTAACATTGGGTGCCTGCTCAATACATTGGGTGCCATACAATGTGACTGGAGATTGATTAACAATTCACGTTCAATTCAAATCTTGTCCTGTAATGTTCTAAGGGTATCTATTAAGAAATTTAGGACTATCACAAACCCTGTACCCATTTCACAAAGATACATGATCATGAGAATTAGGTTTGTCGGTACAGTTGCCCTTGTATGTCATCTCTTGGATTTAGAGATAGCAATTATTATTTATGAGATTAATAATATCCACTATGCTGGTTAGTGAAATGTTATCAGTGCACGTTGCTGGCATGCCTTCTCTTATCAACGTTTGACCTTTAAACATATTGCTTGCTCCTTTTGGTGTTCATGTCTCAATTCTTATCAGCATTATACTGATTCCCTTTCTGTTTTGGTGAACAGTTACTAGTGATCTTGTGGAAAAGCCAAAATATTGAAACCCAATTTCATTTCCTAGCTGTTGTCTTTGATTCCCTTTATGTTTGCAAAATTTCTCTTGCTAAAAGATTTCATTCAACCTCTAAATCTTGATTTCTTCCCAATATTTATGCAGGGTACGTTTCCATTATGGTCATCCTGATGTCTTTGACAGGATATTCCATATCACACGAGGAGGCATAAGTAAGGCATCACGTGTCATTAACTTGAGTGAGGACATCTTTGCAGGTAATTTCCTAGCCTATATTACCTTTTGCTGTAAATTCTTACATAGGAATTCTGCTTCTATTATACATAATTTATGCATGCTCATTATAAGGATTGGTCTAATCAGGCTTCAACTCCACCCTAAGACAAGGCAATGTCACTCACCATGAATATATTCAAGTGGGAAAAGGTCGAGATGTGGGACTAAATCAAATCTCACTCTTTGAAGCAAAGGTCGCCTGTGGCAATGGGGAGCAGGCATTAAGTCGAGATCTTTACCGACTAGGGCATCGGTTTGACTTCTTCCGGATGCTGTCATGTTATTACACAACTGTTGGGTATTATGTCAGTACAATGGTAAGTAAATCTTATTTATTCTCAGATTTAGTGGGATGACAGTTTCAACAATCACGAGTGGTTTCTAGCTACTATATTAATTTTCTTTGACTAACAAGGAGAAGAGGAACAACAATATTTGGTTCAGTAAGACCGAAAAATAAAATCATTTGTTTTGTTAACATAACCTCAAGTTTCTCCGAATTATGCAGTTGGTTGTGATCACTGTGTATGCATTTCTATATGGGCGACTCTACTTGGCACTAAGTGGGTTGGAAAAGTCACTTATAAAACAAGCAGAAGTCAATCAGAATTATCCTCTTGAGGCAGCTCTTGCAGCACAATCTCTAGTTCAGATAGGCATATTGATGTCTTTACCAATGGTTATGGAGATTGGGTTAGAAAGAGGCTTCCGGTCTGCACTAGGCGATTTCATTATCATGCAACTTCAGCTTGCCTCTTTCTTTTTCACATTCTCTCTGGGAACAAAAATTCATTATTTTGGGCGGACAATTTTGCATGGTGGTGCAAAGTACAGGGCCACTGGACGAGGTTTTGTGGTGCGACATGAAAAATTTGCAGAAAATTACAGGCTTTATTCAAGAAGCCATTTTACAAAAGGGCTGGAGCTGATGATGCTCCTGTTTGTGTATAACATTTATGGTGCAGCAACAAAAAATTCTGTAGCTTATATGTTTATAAACATTTCCATGTGGTTCCTGGTAGCAGCATGGTTATTTGCTCCATTCTTGTTCAACCCATCAGGGTTTGAATGGCAAAAGATTGTTGATGATTGGGAAGATTGGAGCAAATGGATAAACAGCTGGGGTGGTATTGGTGTGCCTGCAAATAAAAGCTGGGAATCTTGGTGGGATGAGGAACAGGAGCATCTTCGGTATACCGGATTTCTTGGACGAATGTTGGAGATTGTTCTTTCCTTAAGATTCTTTTTATACCAATATGGTTTGGTGTACAATTTAAAAATAGCAAATGGAAATAAAAACATAATTGTAAGCACTCACCTGCTCTCTTTTTTTCATTTTTCTTTTACTTCTTTGAGTTCAACCAATCGCTAATTCTTTCCACTAAATTGAACGCCGAACATTATGTCACCAGGTATATGGGCTATCATGGCTTGTTATTGTGGCCGTACTGCTGATTTTAAAGGTAGACTTTTGGGCAAGATTTTCCTATCATCAGAAGAATTTCTCCCCGTAATATACTTTCGTTGTTAGGATGATGGGCGATACATTCATTTGTTCATTCCTTGTGAATCATCTGTTTTGCAGGTGGTGTCCATGGGACGAAAAAAGTTCAGTGCAGATTTTCAGTTAATGTTCAGATTACTCAAACTTCTCCTCTTCTTCGGAACCATAGCAATCATTGTAGTACTATTTTATCTCCTTAAACTCTCTGTAGGGGATCTATTCGCCAGTATTTTAGCCTTCATGCCAACAGGGTGGGCATTGCTTCAGGTAACTTAATTCATGGACTGCCGTGCAGCACACGGTGAAGAATTCAGTGACTTAAAGGAGATTTAAGACCTAACTTGTGATTTTTATTCGTGCAGATAGCTCAGGCATGCAGACCAGTGGTGGTGAAGATTGGTTACTGGGAATCAGTAAAATCCCTTGCAAGGGCCTATGAATATGTAATGGGGTTAGTCATTTTCTTACCTGTTGTTGTGCTTGCATGGTTCCCCTTTGTTTCTGAATTCCAGACTCGCCTGCTATTCAATCAAGCTTTCAGCAGAGGTTTGCAGATCTCCCGGATATTGGCGGGTGGAAAGAAGCAAAATTGAATCATACGTTATGACACTCGTCATAACTGCTACTTTTTGTATGGAAAGAAGCAAAATTGAATCATACGTTATGACACTTGTCATAACTGCTACTTTTTGTATTTCTTTTGTGATTTGTAATCTTGTTGGTATGTCTCCTATTGCAATAGAGCTAAGGCATTTTTACTCATTCTCGAATCTGACTTCAAAATCTTGGTTTTTTTGGTTTTTCATAAAATCTTCCTTTAGTAGTGACAATTAAATGAATGTAAAGAAGACATCAACATCCTCATGGTTTCAATATTATTAGGTGGAATCAAGATGTTGATTTTTTGGTTTTTCATTTATGATACTAGAAATAGTCAAGATTGCCATGTCAAAGGTATGAGCAAAGACTTCAATGATTTTGTGAATGCTAACTATAATACTCCTTTGGATTTTTGAATCATGTTGTGGTGTTTCTTGCTATGTGTAGATTCTTCTAGGGTTCTTCCTATTTATTCCTCTACAGCTAGTTATATTATTATTATTTTTAAATGGTTTTTTCCTTGTCGGTCCAATTTTTTAAACATAAGGGCACACATTGCTTTTGATACTCATAGCATGTATAATCTTTAGGGAAACAAGTGCTTATGTCTTTTTTATGGGGTTTGAAGGGTTCTTTCTCTCTTGTTGATTGTCTATTTTTAATCCATTTGGATTTTTTGATTCTCTAGAATTGGTGTGCCATGAGTCTTTTTAAGACTAGCAGACCTACTTTATAATTAGTTGTTGTTTTAATCTTTTTTTTTGTCTTTATGTTAAAAAAATTGATGTCATTATTATCTCTTATTCTAAGGTTCTTCTTATTTATTCTCATATGACTAGCTATATTATTACTATTTTAAATAGTGATTTTTCTTGTTGGTCTAATCTTTTAAACAGAAGGACATGCATTACTTTCAATACTCATAGCATGTATAATCTTTAGGGAAACAAGTTCTTATGCCTTATCTATGGGGTTTGAAGGGTTCTTCCTCTCTCGTTGATTGTCTATTTTCGATCCATTTGGATTTTTTAATTCTCTAGAATTGTGTGTCATGAGTCTTATTAAGACTAAGAGACCTACTTTATAATTAGTTGTTTTAATCTTTTTTTGTTTTTATGTTAAAAAAGTTGATGTCATTGTCGACAATGCTAACTCTATTCATACTATGACCTAAAAGGAAAGAATGTTTTTTTTTAATGATGTCAATGCGTGTTAGAGGAGTGTATCTATAAGTCCATGTTGTTTTTCCATGCTTCTATGTATCTAATCTTGTAAGATAGAATCAAGTGCAATGATATTCTAGAATGATTAATATGTGACTTGTGGTTATGAGTAGTGATTTTGTGAGAACATTTATTAATGACGTGGAAAGGTAGTAAAAATTATTTTCAAAGAAAGTGATTATTTTTGGAAACATGTTTATGAATATTACATACCAAATATTATAAAAGTAAGAGTATATGAAAGATGGTTTACAACTAAAATGTAGTATATTAGTTGTACAAACTTAAATTATTAAATGTATGAAGTTGCACTAGAAGGGAGGTGAGATCATCTAGTTGAGTAATTAACCAAAGGAAAGATTCATCAAAGGAATAGTCAACTAACTAACCAAAGGAAAAGTTCACCAAAGGGAGGATCATAGACCAACCGATTATCTTGCATATCTTAAGTTGTGGATGGTGCCAACACACCCAACCAAAAGGTGGAGAAAGAAAAATCTCAATTCCATATATACAAGGAGTCTAGGCCCTTCATTAAGGAGATTGACAAATGGCTCTAAATGTGTGAACAAATCATGACAACTCTTCATTGAGAAGGAGACAATAACAAATGGCTCTAAATGTGTGAACAAATCATGACGACTTATCTAGAATGGACCATTTAGTGGAATTGTTAAACCTTTTACCCATGGGATGTACTAGCACATGTGATGGTTAATTATGGCCTACATAATCCTAAATTTACTATTGTGATAGTTCTTATTTAAAATAATTATGTCTATTGGACCCATGATAGGATTAGTGGTTTACCCATCCTTTATGTAATTGGGAGGAGGTCCATATGTTGATGGACACAATTTGTTAATTATGTTCTTACTAAATATTTTTGGCAATTGCCCCTTAAAGAAACTCATATATTTTAAATAATCTATTCTATGTCGTTATCATGATATTGTAAATGTGATATATTTTCATGTTATTCTACTCTTTGACTAAGTAATTTCATAACATGTGGTTTTAAATCTTTGATTTGAGTAAAGTGTAGAATTTTTTTGTTTTTTTTCTTAAACAAGATGATTATATTGCAAATGGTTTTTTTTACCTCACAAGCATTTTATTTAGGCAATCTTATTATCGTTGGAAAAAAAACTGAGATCTATTTAAAAAATAATCATAATAATCATTTAGAGCATTATCAATGGAGATATATAGTTGCAATTGGACCTTACAAATCTAATTTTTTTTACAAAAATTTAGGGCAATGAAAGCTATATTCCAATAAAACAACATGAGAGTTCCATCTGTACAAGGAAATAATAAGAATCCAATTACCTCTAGAAGACTTATGTTAAGGATGATCTAGATAGACCCGTTTAGGTATAAGATTGGGAGGAGGAAATGTCCTTAAGAGAATATATAAGCGAAAGAACACACCATCTTGAATATAATATGGAAAAATGTATTCAAATTTGATTCTTTGATGGATCTAGTGATGTCAAAGTGTTGGCAGCACAAGGGCAGACAACTAAGAGGGGGGGTGAATCAGTTGTCACAAAAATTCAAAGCTTATTCAACTTGTTAAGTTTATTCTCGGATCTGATAATTAACCATGAAAGCATAAATCATCAATACACAGAAACACACATAATACCAAGATTTTTTACGTGGAAACCTTATTAGGGGAAAAACCATGGTGGAGGTCAATCCACAAGATTATACCCTGTTAAAAGTATAATGAAAATGAAATATGGGGAATGCACATGCATTCAAGCACACTGCCTAGAGCTCAGTGCTCAATTACAAAGGAAGACACACTGTCTTACAAAGAGATTCATATTACAACCATCCAAATTTTGAACTGAGAAAATAGCATCTACTAATGCCTGATTACAATTCTGGTTAAGCACATGAACACTTCTTAACTCTTCTTCACACTCTGCTCTGCCTTCGAATGATTAGGAAATTATTTGCACATCTCATACACAAGCACTCCTTTTGGCACACTTCAATTCAAATAAACAATCGCTCTTATATATCTGCAACATGAAATTACATCGCTACAAGTTGGCCACAAAGAAATAATAAAATGAATACAAATTGTCAGCCCAAAACAATAGATAATTTTCAATAATCAACCAAGGTCAGCCACAAATTAGTGAAGACCCAAATTAACATCTCCAACACGAAAACACTTCAATTAATTTCTCCTCGAAGATCCACAACACGCTACAAACACCATGTCAGCCAAGAACAAGAAAAACATGAATAGGGAAGAGAAAATTGCCAACCATGAGCACAAGAATCAATGCGGGCGTGCAACAAAGATAGAGAATGATCTAGAAGCATCCACAAACATCACGAATCACCAGAGAAACATTTGCAACAACTAAACTAACTGAAATCGCATCATCTTCAATTAGCAACACCAACTGAAGCAACAGAAAAACTGCCAGAATGTAAATCTTCATAACTCAATCAAATCTTGACGCGGATCTCTGAAACTTGACATGGATAAACTAGATACACTCATAAACAAACCCTTTAGTCCACAACCTTTGATCATCAACGTACAAAACTTATCGACATACTAAACTTCACTTCACTACTGACAACCTACAACTCATTTATTATAATTTTCTCAATATCCTCGACATATACAGCTTCAAGTGAATTAATGCTAATAGTGTTGACATCAATGAAAACCACATATCAGCAGGACAACCACAATATTGAACACAAAGTTCCCATGACAACACATAAAGATAAAATGCACAAGTTCCTCAAATTCCTATATACACAGTTTTTATTAGTAGCAAGGTGGTGCAAAATTTACTATGGCCTCTCAAAACATCATGCCAAAGTAAGATGTGCAAAATTTTGATGACCATTACTCAACCATTTTGATCTTTCAAATGGATTAATTTTTTTACACCATGTTCATACTACACAAAATATCAAGTTGGTGTCTCTCTTCTTGTAAATGGAGTGATTTATTTGGTATTGTTGGCTAACCAACCAAATGAATTATCATTACATGGCTTATGTTTATGAAGGGACTTTAAGCGTGCTTTAATAGCAACTTGGTAAAGAACTACTTGGGTCAAGTAGACAAAGTTTGGAAAATAAACTTAATCAAGGTTTATATTCTATAATTTCAAATTCTTAGTTTAAAAGTATAGAATCTTGAGAAAGACATTTTTTGGATCTAGTTTTTGGTAGATTGAAAGACTATATTCATCATGAAGTGATAATGTTATCTCCATGTGATTTGAAGGAATATTTTAGACTTCTAAAGTTGGTTGAGGGAAAATGCTTAGTTAAAATGCTTAGCTACTAGGGGGCAATAATTCACTATTGGTAAGATGTAAAAATTTTGACCCTATCTTTTTATCAACCCACAAGACTAACATAGAAAATAGATGAAAAATGAGCAAAGTGGTCATGATTTAATTATGATAGAAAATACAACAACAAAACATAAATGTGTGGAAAAGAGATTATTCTACATTGACTGGGTGCTTAATATGGAGGAGGTGCATGGATCATAGACAAAAGAGGAGACAAAACACTAACCAAGAATCTTTTATCATGTTCTATTAGGTGTTATAACTCTACAAATGTTTAAGATATAACATGATTTTTAGAAAATAGGGAGTAACAATATTGATTAATTGAAATAGCACCCATAACTTCATAGATAACAAATTGGTAGCACATCCACATTGCTACATCTTCCTAGCTCCCAAGTTTCAATTGTTAAAATAAGTGTGAGGAAAATGTCATAAATACATCTCTAATACTAAAATATTTACAAACAAAAGTTTGATACAAGTGCAAACAAACTATACCCATAAAGTAGAAATAAGCCATGGATTTATTTTCTATAGTAACCTTTTGAGGAGAGAAATGTGAGATATCATATCTACAATAATTTCAACATAATAGAATATGAACAACACTTATAAATAATCTAGAACAATAATTTAAAAAAAAAACTACACAAATGAGAGACACGCAAATATATGTGTGGAAAACCCTTTCAAGTGAAAAATCCCACACTCCAATCCAATGAACCAATGTATTCAGAAAAAAACTTGATATAATACAATATCGGGCTCATAGACTTAACATGGAGATCAAAATCTTACTCCTCTAAAGGAAATCCAATAACATAACCCCTACATTATGCTCTCTTCACTCTCCAACCTCAATTGAAGCACCCAAATATATAGGAAATAAAAAAATAAGAAACCACAAGCCAATGTCCAATCTCATGGCACAAATTGCAACGCCACTCTACCATGATGAGTCACCAAACTAGGAATAAAATATTATTTTACATGTCATAAACATACCCACCAAACTTAGTGCTCTATTTGGTCATATTCCTATTTTTCCAAGATGCTTTATGACAAGCATTAGGGGAGAGGGGCCCAAATTAGGGCACCCTACCTTTGGAGGTCCACATGGCACTCCACGTAGACTAAAAAAAATTATAAATTTTCCCTCCACGTCACCTTGTCATTTGTGCATCTACAGTTTAATATTTTAAAAATTTTGAGCACCTCGCCACCTATCACACACCGATTCATCTGAGTTGTTCAAAACATGCCCATTTTTCCCTCTACCCGAAAGTGGAGCCCATCCACCTCCATCGACAGAGCACAAATCTACATGCATTGGATCGGATAGACGTGTGGCTTCCAACAACCTCACCACCCTAAACGATCAATTTAGAGCATTAATCACTCACTACCTCCTTTGTTACCTCCATTAACCAACATGCCTTATGTGTCCCTAGGCATTTACTCAAATTGACAGGTGTGTTACAAATCGGAGATTAAGGTTCATTCACTGCTCCAAATTCTTGCATATCCCTATCACTCCCATTCCTTTTTTTTGCATTTATTCAGGAGTGTTCATTTGGTTACACACCCATACTGGTTCGACTCTACCATTCGTTGTTCAGCTCTCCATGCTTCTTTGTTCGACTCTGCACTCTCAAGAGCTCCCTTTCTCTTTCAGGTGAGGTTTCTAACCTCACTCAGCCTATACTAGTGTCTTATAATACAACGGTATTATGCCATGCACTTGTATTATTTAGTTATTTTTTGCACAAAATTTCATTGTGAAAAATTGTCTTTGAAAAAGATTAATACTAGGAAATGTGGGGAGGGTTTCACTGGTTTTTGTTTCGTCTATACTCATCCATGCACTCGTAATCTTGTGTTCTTCATTGCACGACATTTACTCTATATTGTTCTTTTCTTATTTGCTTCCTTATAGGAAATATGAAATGGGTTCCATTGTTTCAACTTCCTTCTATGAGAAGGGTTTAAATGGTTTTCATTACTATTAGATTCTTTCGACGAAATATGGAAAGGGTTTGACTAGTTTTCTAACATGCACTTGTATTCATGTGTTTGTCATTGCACAAACTTTAACTCTGCAATTTTCTTTTTACATTTATTTTCTACATTATTCCAAAATACAAAAATTGTTTCACCAGTTTTAATATCGAAGATATTCTTGCATCCCCTTCTACAAATGTGTCCTTCATTGCACAATAAATCACACTTTTATAATTTACTATTACTATGAAATATTCATAGGGTTTTATTTTTTATCATTTCAAGGGTTTCTGCCATGCACTTGTATTCATGTGTTCCTCATTGCATAGACTTTAACTCTGCAATTTGCTTATAATATTCTCATGCTATTTCGAAATATGAAAATGGTATCATTGGTTTTCATTTCAAAGATATTCTGCCATGCAATTATATTATTCTATTCTTCCATGCACAATAGTTCACTCTACGAAATGCTTTTTATATTGGATTGTTACTACCAAATATGGAAATGGTTTCACTGGTTCACAATCAAAAGGTTTTATTCCATGCACTTGTATTCATGTGTTCAACAATGCATAAACTTTAACTCTGCAATTTCCCTTTAATATTTGTTTGTTATTCCCAAATATGAAAAATGGTTTCACTTGTTTTCATTTCGAAGACATTTTGCCATGCAATTATATTATTTTGTTCTTATGTATGTAATTGTATTATGTATATATATATATACATACATACATACATATATATATATGTATATGTATATATATATATGCATATATAATATTATTATGTATATGTATATGTATTATATATATATATATATATATTATATTATATTATATATGTATATATATTGTTATATATGTGTATTGTTCTACGAAATATGGAAAGGGTTAGATCGGTTCCCAATTAGTGGGTTTTTTGTAATGCACTTCTATTCTTGTGTTCGTCATTGCACAAACTTTAACTCTACAATTTGCTTTTAATATTGGTTTGTTATTCAAAAATATGAAAATCTACACACACACACACACACATATATGTGTGTGTATGGAATGTCGACATAAATTATATTGAAGTAGAAATTCAATGAAGGAGGTATCCAAAAGGTTGGAGAACTCTTGACATAAATCTAATTCTTGTATAAGGATAGGATCTTGCAAGGAAAGAGTTAGTACCTAAGAAAAAAGGGAAAAGACTGGAATGGTCAGAATGAAGTAATCAATGATGTGGACATGGTTCCACCAACCAAAATCAATGAGATGAATTTGGAGTTTGGATTAAGATGAGAAAAAGATACCAAACAACTTTATTATCTCTAAAGGTTATGAGATAATAAGATTCCAAGCATTGGGATAAAGTCACTTGAAAAGGTGATTGTGAGAAAGAAGCCCGAAAAGGTAAATCGTATTGATCCGACAAAGGGTTGGATAGTACATAGATTGGTTGGAGTATAAGTAGAACTCACTAACGCATCAATAAAAACCAACATATGTTTAGAGGTTCCAAAAGGAAATGGAATATAGTGTGACATTATGTGTCAACTCAATAGAAGTTGTATGGAAACAACGCTAAAAGTTGAAAAGCACATCAATGGAAGAGGCTTTGTGGGTATGGATATTCCTCCACAAAAAGGATATTGGAAAGAAAATTGGATTAATAGAGTGTCTCTTAACTTCTAAGTTGTTGATTTTTCATTAGATCTCCTATTGGACAATCCAAAATATTGAATCTACAAGATTAGAAATCAATGATGAATCTAATTTTGGGAAAAAGTATATTCAAGGTATGCCATTGAGGCAAGAAAAGGCAATAGAAAGCCAACAAAAAGGAATGACAAATCATTTTGAGAAAGCAAAACGTTTGCTAGGAGTTCAACTATGAGTCAAATGAATATTGTAAAAACACTAAGGGGGAAAGGAAGAGAGTAGGTTGACTCAGATAAAGTACCCCACCCAATGAAAAACATGGATATGTTTTCAATTTGGAATAACTTTGACTTCTTAGTAAGTCATGATGACAATTAAGTCATGTACTTCATGACCACGAGGATTAGGGATTGGAATTTCTTGGAGAAAAATAGTGGAAAGGTCAAGAGTTGTGACCTATTATCACACCATACCTTGTATTTATATTGATTGTAAAATCGATAGTTATTATCATTGATGCCTTAAGGAAAGGATAGGAAAATAACTTGGTCATGAAAATAAAGATCATTGTCTAGATGGGATAGACAAGGGAAGATCTACATTATCTATGATTTGTAAGAAAGTGTCTTACTACTCCTATTGCCTTATGGAGAATAGCTATTGTTGATCTATTCTTAGATAGTTAGACTATGTGTATAGTGTGAGATATGTCAATGTCGTGAAGCGACTTGGCATTATTATCTAACTATGATGGAAAACTAGGGGATGATAAGGTTTAGCTATAAAGCCATAGAGAAAGTATGTAAGATACAATGTGATGTTATATGAACCACATCAAAAAATCTTTATGGGAATATGATTATTTGATCATACTTATACTCAAATGAAACCCTAGGTTTAGAATAACCTAATTGCAATGAGAGGTTCATTTGGATAAAGAGAGAAACCTTAGGTTAAGTTTTACCTATAGGGTTGAGATATGTACTAGACTACTCATTAACACCTATAGGTTGGAAATAACTTGGTTGGGTTGTACATTTGGTCTTGAATGGAACATATAGGGTTAAGTAACCTATAACATTGGACTAGTCATTGAATTATGACTCTATCCTAGAATTAGTGTATACTGAGGTTGGGACTCACCTATGTAATTAAGTGGATCAATGGAGCTAACAAGAAACAATTGTGCTTGGTAATCAGATATGCAATTAAATTTGATATCTTATACAAACCAACATGATTGAACGAGGATTAATACTCAAAATTAGTACCAATTCTTATCAAGAAAAAATGATTGAGTTAAAAGATAAATTGCATCTTTGGAAATAATCCAAGGACGGAAGAAATCCAAGTTTTGGATGTCCTAAGATAAAGGATATTTATTCCCGTTAAACTCCTAACCATTATTACTTGGGAATTAAAGATGGCATGAGATCATAAAATAGGTTCTCACTTAGTCAAAGAATAGACTATTATTGGATATAAAAGAACCTATCTACCAATTTTTTTGGAAGATTCAGGAATGAAATGAGGAAAGTAATGTCAGAGTTAGGACAATGGAATGACAAAGCGAATTGTTGGATGATGAACCACTATAACCTAGGAAAAGATAGAGTTGGAGGTTGTATGAAATGTGGCAAGATAATGTCTAGTATGCCAAGAAATGAAGACAGGATGTCATCATCGATGGTACATGTGTACTCTCTTGAGATTCCAAAGGGAGAGCGGTAGAACACAAGACAAATCAACATATCTATGTCGGTGAAACTAATATAATGTTCTAGTGGATAGACTCACCAAGGTAACCAACACTATTTGGAAACTTGATTTATAGGATTTCAGTCCTAAATAATATATTGTGAGAAGTAGTTGCTTAGTATTCCTAGGAAGGTTGTATCAATTGTGAACAAGCAGATAATTATAGGTTTGTGTAAACCATGATCATACTATGAAACATTCAATTGAGTGAATGCACAATATATTATTATAGCCAAATAGGAAAAAATGGTAAATCAAATCTTGAATGATTTATAAACTTCTAACATTAAGGTTTCAACCATTATATGGAAATGAAGGTTGGAAACTCTATTAGGCTGAAATAGGCTTAGATATAGGATTAACCATAGACTTGATAGATTGTCAAAAAGGAGTAATAGATCGAAGAGATCAATGAAACTTTGTTGATACAAAGCTTAAGTATGAAGCAATATCAAAATTTGACAGGTGTCCAAGAGAAATGTCATGTTCAAGATGGACAAGTAATCAGGAATAGTACTTTATGGTTAAGGAAAATGGATGTGTAATTGACAGATGGACTCGGTTTCTGAGTTGTCTAAAAGTGTAAATACCAAAGGGGAAGGATGGGACCATGGTGTAGTGCACAATACATTGTTATTCCTTTTCTATTTGGATTATACTAAGGATAAATTCATGGGCCAATGATTTATGATCACTATGACTTAGGTGTCATGTCTAGTTACTATTGTACCTAGGATGTACATACAAGGTAATATGATAATGTAATAAAACTCCTTGGGAGAGTAAGTATGTGTGAGGCATACAAGTTTTCCCTATTCAATAGTGAGGGCACTCAATGCAAGGTCCAAGAAGGGCCAGGTTGCAAGGTGAAATGCTACATAGGAAGGATATTTAGTGATTCTTAAATGAATTGAAAAGAGTAAGTATAAATCCTTACTCAACTTTATCTATGTTAAAGTGCTATAGATCATCGGGGATGATGATTCACAAGGGGTGAAGAATGTTACACCCCAATTGTGTAATTACTATTTACTATTACTATATAGGGTAAAATGTGAATATAATGTGAATTCTAGAGATGAATAAATTGTGCATGTACTTGGTTACCAATGCATTATGAATGTATGTTATCACATCTGATGTTATCTTATGGAAAAGTACTGCATATATGTGAATGGAAGGTTATCGAATTGATATTCTAACTTCTGAAATGGAAGTTTATCGAATTGATATTCTAACTTTGGAGATATCACATCTGATGTTATCTTACGGAAAAGTACTGCATATATGTGAATGGAAGGTTATCGAATTGATATTCTAACTTCTGAAATGGAAGTTTATCGAATTGATATTCTAACTTTGGAGATTTATTGCATATATTGTATATTTTTTGAATAGCTGACTATCGTGAGCATGTGTTAGTGGTTGTAGGTAAATGTTCATTCCTCCAGGCGAAGGGGAAGTATCACTCAGGAGAAGATATCGGTAGGGTAACTAGTAACGTAACCTATCTGAGCTCACACACACCATAGTAGAATAATTGAGTCAAGTTATTATGTGGGAGATAGGTAAGTCATCCTTAGTATAATGTGTTTACATTAGCAAGAGTCTTGTTTACTATTGAGTGCATTTTAGGGTGATGTTATATGTTTGAGCTTGTGAGTTCTTTCCTTATCTTATTGTGCTTGATTGTATGGTTGAAAGAGTATTTGGGATATATGTGTATATGCATGTATATGCATATGTCAGCATACACGTACGATGGATATAATGGGATGTCCATATGAGTATGACGATATATCTATAGAGATGCATATATGTATATATAAATGTTATTATGATGTTATGTGTCTTTGAACTTTCCATCAATACATATCTACGTCAAAAGTATGCATGTTAAGAGTATATACATACATTGATCCATGTGTAAGAACATAATCATAAGCATGTATGTGTAAGTAGAAATAATTACAAACATACTCACACGAGGGATCAATTATATATATGTGAATATACATATACACTTAACAAATGTGAGTATCAATGAGAATATGATAACCTAATATATATGTGAACATATTAAATATGCATGTGCTTACTGTACAAATGAATGTATACATACATACATACATACATATATATATATATACATGTATATATATATTATACATATATAAAAATATATAAATATATACATATATATGTATATATATACATACATATATATATACATATATACATACATATATATACATATATATATACACAGTCAATATTGTGTACAATATTATTATCTTGCGTATATATGAAGTCGCTATGATGTAATCATATGATTTTCGAATGGGATATGGCTTTGTACAATATGAGTATTATGTGTCTGTATATATATATACATATATACACATGAGTATTTATGCTTGTATAAAGGAGTGTATATATGTATGTAAATATATATAAATATATTATAATTATTATGTGAATGTTATCTTATTTGTATCCATTCGTATATCAAATGTATTCATACTTTATTAACATGTGTATATGTATACAAATATATGCTTGGGGCGATGACATAGAAATATTGTCCTATTATATATATATATATATATATATATTCTATTGACATATATGCAATTGCATATTAGAAATGCATATGGAAAACTTATAGCGCAACATCCATGTAATGAGATGGGTGCATAATATAAAGCTTGGACCAAGTTTATAAACCTTGTATGAAAGAGGCATTAAACTTGAGCGTAGAATGAGAGGGATAATGCATGGCATGTACCTAGTATGCAAATTATATAAAGTGCTATGGTGGCACGCAAGGCATAGCATGAGGAATGGTTTGAATGCAGCATATACAAGCATATTGGAGGTTGAATATAAGTTACTTGTGACTATATCTTTAGAGGCCAATTTTTACTCTTACTACCACGCTTTATGGAACACATATATTTCATTTAAAGCTTGTTGCCTTATGTCGATGCATGACATAGACTTAGTCAACGCATGTGGTGAAGATTATCTTTGACTTGGTAAACTTAAACTATCATGTTTTTGAACCAACATTAGTTGAAACATGAGAAATAGTTGACAACTTTGTCAAAGAGAGAGTAAATATCTAAATCAACTCGTCCCCAAATTAAGTCAATGAATGCATGGTATTGAAAATTGGTAATTGATTGTTTCTAATTGCATGGAAACTGTGCCAACATTGAGAGGAGTGTGGAAGCTTTGGCGCCACCTCTAGAAACCCATTTACTATAGATGTCTATTGCTAGAGATAATTCAAATTATCCATGTGCATATTTGAATAAGTCTCTATTTGTTGTTGATCTAGCAAGGTCGATCTACAGATGTTTCGTAGAGTATGAGCTTACATAGTCGCCACCTTTTTGTTGTGACATATGTGCAGCTATGCATGGTGTTTTTTGTCCATATACATGCCTAAACTATAGGATTTGTAGCCCCATGTTGTTGTATAAATAGCATAGCAATTTCATTTGAGAGGACGGATTCTTTTTACAAGCCTTTACTCTACATTATTTTTAGCTTAATCTCAGTTTTACTTGTGAGAGAGAGAGAGAGAGAGGATTCTATCTTGTTGAGAGGAAGAGTTGTTGTTTGAGTGAAGTAATCTATCAACTTGAGAGTTATAAGTTCATTGTGGCATTTCTTGAGAAGCTATTATCAAGCTTGTTGCTATTAGGGAGAGGCTGCATTGTTTTCAATTGATTGGACAAGTGATAATAGGCATGAGGATATTCTTCTTTGTTATTTTAAATTATGAATGAATTGTTCTCCATGTATGCTTGAATTGCCTTTTCCAAGTACTTGCATTTAGGGAATCTAGAATATCTTTGAAAAAGGAAATGGAAGCTTTTATGTTGTTTTTATGATGTGCTTGTATGTACTTCATAATAGGAGGTTTGTGTTTATCATAAGTGTTACACACTAGATATGATTATACATGAGTGGCATAAGTGTTACTCTTAGCTAGGTTATTGATTTAGCTAGAGTAGCTTGTGTCTACTCCTAGGATTGTTTATCCTAAGATTAGGGAGGGAACATTGAGATTAAGGGTCACCCATGTGGTTGTGTGAATCACTTGAGTTTATGGAATTTTGTATGTTTGGAAACATAAGTGGGTTTACCTAATGAGTTAAAGTAGTTAAATGGTTAATTACTTTACACTCTTGAAATGAAGCCACATTGTTGACAAGATTCTACTTTGATTAGTTCTTTTATTAAAAGGGGTACACTCTCGAAGGGAAGCATCTATTGCTATGATTATGCTTTGATTAAGGTCAATAACTGATGCGGCTATTCTCTTTATAGAAACCACTTATTAGTATGATATAGTACTGATTAGAGTCGATCATTTATGAATAATTAGTCCATAAATAGAAGAAGCTTATATAGCTACTCTCTAGATCATGGAGTTACACTTGGAACTAGATTGTCTTTTGTAGTGGATGGCTTGTCTATGTTAAGTTAAATCATGGACTAGGAAAGCTTTTACCAAGGATGGAAATATCCATAAGATATCATAGAGTCTTTGAAAAGAGAAATAGGTTATTTATGAGGTTAAGGATTACCTAGGGAAGGCAATTGCCTAAACATAGTATATGAATGGTCAAGATCCAAACTGAGCTAGAAGAAGTGTATGTGAATAGATTGACCTTTATTTGATTATATTGAGTGAGAATACTTTGGCCAAAGTAGTGTAAGTATCCATTGTTTACATTGTCATATTCATCGTGATCCAATATTACATGCTAGTTCTAGATTGTGGGTTTACAAGTTCTAGTCATGTAGGACACAACACTAAGCTCGGATAGGCTATGGATATGAGGTTCTCCAACCAATCTCTTTGTTGAAGGGTAGGGCCATTTGTCTTTGATAGATGTGTGGGGGACTGCATTATGAGTCTGTGGTTGGCAAAAAATTTCTTGAGTGATGCTTCTCCTCACCAATTGGTGGCCAGGGTTTGCGGATGTGTACGCCAGTATCGGGGACAACTGGAGTTCTTGCACCAATGAGTAGGGACATTCAAAATGTAGGCATCGATGCGAGGACATCAAGACCAGTTTGTATAGCTATTTCTAGATGAAGCTCAAAGGAGCTATGAAAATATCATGTACTCATTTTTGTAGAAGGATGTAATCATGAATTTTATACTTGAGTTCATTCAATATGATATCTATGAATTTTGAAGATTTGTGAAATTACAATGAAATGCAATAAAATTTGAAAATAGTGTTGTTTCAATTATGCATGTAATTTACATTATGGGAAGAAAAAAAATTATTGCTATGTCGTGACATCATAGAATATTCACTTAGCGTGAAATGTTGGGAATTTTACTGAGTAGAACACCAGGGCTGTTACAAGGTTATTATTAGCCAACATTTAGTGGTAATTAGAGACATGCCAAAGTGTCTCAATCTTTGCAAGTTCCTGGTGGAACTTCTTTATTATTCATCATTTTCCCATGATTATATGACATATTTTATATTGTATTTTTAATAAATAGTATGTTCAAACTCAAAAGGGACATTAGAATTTGTGTAAGGCATCTAATTCCATGTGTCGATACTTTGTTACACGAGTTTTACGTCATCATAAGGTGGATAAATATACCAGATTTGGAGCACCTCTCTTATATGGGATTTCATGACAAGTTATGATAGTATCTTATGATGCATTAAAGCCAAGAATAGGGGGAGTTACTTTGGGATATTGACCATCCATGATAGGCTTTATTATTTTTCATATGGTGCCTATTTGAGAGGAAATTATGCCAAGTAGATCAAACTAAGAGTTATAGATGATTTGTTGATTTATTTTTTTAGCACGCGACATGGAATCTTTATGGGTGGAGTTGGAACTTGTATCCAAGTTGGGCACCACTTTTGGAGATTTTATAAAATGATTTTAAAAACTATTTGTGGTTTTTGATGTGTTCGTTGTTCTATAAATTGGTACTTGAGGAAGTGGTTTCATATGAGAATTTGCATGTACACAAGTGTTGTTGAAATGTTATTAAAATTATTCCAATTTTTTTGTTGGTACTCCTAAGAAAACTTGCATTGCAAGTTTATTGTAATTGGTGAAAAATATACATCTTCTAAAATTACAATATAAAAATTTGAAACTTATATGTAAATATAAAATTAAGTTTCCTTAATATGAAATTACCATGATTAGATCCATCTTCTTTATGATGCTAAAAAAATAGCCAACAAATCATGCTTATAAACACTACTTTACGTGAACTTATAACAACAATAAATAAAATATAGCATCACCATAAGATAGCAGCAAAGAGGCATAAAAAAAGAAAGAAAAGAGCATCACATAACATAGGAGTTACACAGAGAAATCCTTGCAGGAAAAAAATCCATCAAGAAGAGAGGCCAATTATGCATTATCTTCAAATAAATGAGATTAAAATACATTCTCTTCCATTCTCCTATTTTTCTCCAACATGGAAATACCTATGTACCTATGAACAACTTCTTCATGCCTCAACATATCCTTGTTCCTTTAGAGTAGCACTATATTCAACTGTTCCTCATAATTTCTTCATCCAAGGAGTTGATTTTATAGATTTGTGAAGAGGTCTTGAGCCCCAAACATGATGCCCAAAGATGACCCTTCATTCCAAACATTCCCAACACTTGGATTGCCTTCTTAACATAGAAAAGGACACTAGTTTCAACTTTAATACTTTCCCTCCAACTTGGGTGCCCAAACTTGAAAATTAAACATTACATTAAATGCAATAAATGATGTAAAACTAAGAGGCACTTGTTACCTCTTTCCAAGAACCCACTTGGAGAGTACCAACAATCACTAATTTATCAATTTCCTTATCTTTTATCATCTCATTCTATGGCTCTGCATGTGGGGAAAACAATATTAAATATTTATGTCCATAAGAAACCTTTATAGTTGTTAGTGGAACCCATCACCCCTTATGAATGCAATACAAACACTGTTGAGAATAAATATTACAAATTATTTTCCCAATACACCCTAAGTGCCTAGGGACTCTTTCCAAGGATGTTGGAAGCATGCAATATGACATGGGATTTATCAGGTAGATGGTAACTTAATCCTAACAATAATACTCTTTTAAATTTGATAATACATTGGGTAGGCTTTGGAGTGTAGGGTCCTTCTCCCTAAAGTATTTTTCCCACTTAAATTGTTGTGTCATGGTATAGTTGTTTATTTTTTTAAAATTATATTTCTCTACTTTTTGTAATAAGTTTGGAAGAAATTTTAACCTTTTTTGTACATCACTCCCTTCAAGAGTAATGCGGTAAGTTATTTCCACACACCTTTCTTCCTTACAATTGGTATTGGAGCTTGATCACCTTTGGTTCTAGTTGTTGGGTAGAGAGTTTTTGAGCTAATCATTATTTGAGTAGGAGCTTGTATAGAAGGAGAAATTTGTGATCTATATTACAAGAAATAAATATGACAAGCACATTAGGGAAGGTTCATATAGGACAAAAATTTAAGCATGAACTTTGAGATGTGGAAACTATAAATGAAATATATGATGATTGAACATGATTTATGGGATGTTGTTGATGTAAATGTTCAAATGTTTATGGATGTTTATGGATGTTTATGAATCATCTTATTATGATTTGATTGATTAAAAATAAAATATTTTAATTAGATTGTGCCTTGCAATTTTTTTTTATAAATATCCTCAAAGAACCCACTATAAAATATTTATGAAAGAAACTTGGAGAGATCTATCAAGCTAAATCCTTGGTGAATAAAATTTTCTTGTGGAAGAATCTCCATTATTTGATGATAGAATTATTTAAAATCTTGGTGACCTAATTAAACTGTATGGGTGTAAAGAAGGATGTGGAGTAAAAATATTAAACTTTATTATGTTCATTACTATACTCATGGGATAGCTTGCTCACGACCATTGGGAGAAATTCTATAAATTTAAAGGTAGAGCATGTTGTTAATTCATTTCTCTTAAAGAGATGAAGAGGAAGGTCTCTCTAATTTCTAAAGAGGTTTTGACTATTCAAATAAGACCAAAGAAAAAGGCTAGAAGAATGATAAGGAGCATGAAAAATTTTGATCCAAGTCCAAGGGGTAATTTAAATCTCCTAAAAACTGTAAAACCATGTTGGTGTTTCAATTCACACCTCTGGAGTGCATATTAGAAATGGACAGCTATGCATAGTATTAACTGCTCTTCAAATTAGGAGGGGAAGCTCCCTCTTTTATTGATATGTGTAAAAAGTAAAGTATTCTAAGTTCCTATCTTTTTGACTTAGCTGGTAGAGGCACAAGGTTACAAAATTGGATACATTGCAGCTAAGGTTTTCTTTGGTTTCTGTAGATCTTAACTACAACTAGGCTAATGCTAAAACTATCCTATCTCCTCAAGTAAAATCAGAGCAAAAGGAGTTAGGAGAAATTGGGAATGGTTTATGATAAACTCTATTTCAAGATTCCCAAAGAGGTGAAACACTATATACGAGGTGTAGGCTGAAATAAAGATTATTGAAAACAAACATGAAAAAACAAGCTAGTTCTCAAGATTCCCAAGGAGGTGGAACACTCTACCCAAGGTGTAGGCTGAAAAGAGGATTATTGGAAACAACATAAAATGGCGAGCTTGGTGCAGAGCACCATGTTCTTCATTTTTTAGAATTGGGTCTAGTTAGATTGTTTTAGGTGTGTTTTAGTTTGGGTGGCAATAAACAAGGTCATATAGACCATTTCATATGTATGGAGTTGTGCTTTGGTCGGTTTAGTACTCATTTAGTCATATTTGAAAAATTTGTAAATGTTGTCATGTTGGAAAAGTTGTAAAATTGCAAAAAGGGAAATTTTGGAATGCCAACGGTCAAGTGGCTTCAAAAGGTCGTTTAAGTTAGTTTAGGCAAAAAAAATTAGAGGGAAAAAGTCTATAAAGGATTGGGGAACTCGATGTAATGAGGTTGTTGAAAGTTTGATTGAAAAAATAATAAAGGAAACTCTTGAAATTTTGTGTTTGTCTCAAAAAAATTTGTTAAATTACTGGAACAGGCCTTTGTACTTGCCCATACAATGTCCAACTATTCCAAGTTGCTTTGAATTTGTTGGGAATATAAGTTAACTTTGTTTTGAATCTAGTTTGGTTGAATATTATAGCACATTTGGTACATTTTAGAAGCAAATCTTTGTGACTAGTCCGTAGACCCCTGTTTAAGGGTTTGTAACTTTTCAAAATGCTATAAGACCCATTCCACCGACTGTACTTTTTGTAACTAAGTGGAATGGGTCAAGTAGGATAGGGTATGGTGTTAGAATGATTTTTTGTGAGCAAGGAATGCCATTAGAGGGTTTGGGCATGAAGCCCTAGTGTGAAATTGTGCATTTTTGAGTTAAATATGGAGGTTAAAGGTTGATAAATGTTTTTGATTGGTTAAGTAGGGAAAGGACCCTGACCTAAAAAAATTAGTACATCATGATAAGAACAGTAGGTGGTGAGAAACAACAAAAATAGGAAGCCCACCACACTTCCCCCCTCCCACAAATAAAATGCTTAACCAATTCCCATACGATTAAACATAGCAATTCTATCATAGGAATCAAAATACCTTAACCTAGCATCATTAACATCCTTCCCTAACCATCTAAAGTACTAAAGGTTGATAAATGTTGTAAACTTTGGGGGTAGTAGTTTTTAATGATTTTTTTAGCATGTGCAGATAATTTTAAGTGTGTTTGAAGAGTTACCCAAGTGGTTAGAGGCCTGGAACTGTGAGTTTCAATAAACCCCTTCAAATCAAGCAAAAGTGAGGGTTTTGTGATTTGAGGAGTTGGTAAGCATTTATTTGGAGGAAAATCATGGATTTGGTGCTTATGTAGTCTGGTTATTACTACCCAATGGTGGTTTGTTCTTGAAGGGAAGATTAAAGGGGAGATGCTTTGTAAATGTGGCCTAATTGGCCTTTTGGGACAGCGTAGGAGCCTTGTTTTGATGGTGTTGGTCCAAAGTGACCTATAATTATTTTGTGATATGTTTTGTATTGGCATAAAGGGTGTATGAAAAGGTGAGTGGCTTGAGAGTTGGAAGGGATTTTTGCAAGTTAAGGTCAAGAAATTAGGTTTGCAGACCTACTAGGCAAATAGTGCAGTTGTGAAGGAATTCACCCTTGATAGGGTTTGTGGTTTTTAAAATTGATTGTTTAAACTTGAATTGCATTGGTTTTTTCAAAGGCCACCCTGCTCTGCATAAATTGGTATTAGATCTTAGGGATTATATCTCTTGAAGGTGAGAAGTTGTGGATTGAAGGAAGGGAAAGTGGAAGTTGAAAAGACAACATAGTCACAATGCCTCCAAAAGGGAAAAATGTGGCTAAGGAAATGAGTGAATTGAAGGATAAGCATGCTAGGGAGATAAGAGAGTTGAAGGAAAGGCTTGTTGCTCTGGAAACCAGGAAGAAAAGAGATGAGGATGTGAGTGATGAAAGTGACTCTAATGAAGAAGAGGAAGAAAAATTTAAAGATGTGGAGGAAGAATTGGATCCTAAAGACAAAAGGATGGAAAAGCTAATGAGGGTTGTTAAAGGAGATAAATATAATGTAAAAATTGATGTTCCTAAATATGGTGGTAATCTAAATCATGAATAATTGTTGGATTGGATTGCAACCTTAGATAACTACTTTGAGTGTGAAGATTGCAAAGACAAAGTTGAAGGGTCATGCACTTTTGTGGTGGGATTATGAGCAATATGAAAGAAGAAAAAGAGCTAATTCAAAGATTGTATCTTGGGACAAAATGGTAACCAAAATGAAAGGTAGGTTTTTTTCCTTTTGATTATGTTATTTAGATGTTTAGAAAACTTCAAGGTTTAAGGAAAAAAGAAATGGATGTTAAGGCATATACTAAATAATTTTACAAGTTAAGTATTAGGTCTGGTCATAATGAAGATGAGAATGAAAATATTGCTAGATATTTTGGTGGGTTGAGATTTAATATTCAAGATGAACTAACCTTGGCAAATCCAAGAACTGTTGAAGAATGTTACCAAATGGCAATAAGGGTTGAAGAGAAAGTGAAAAGAAGAAAATACAAGATGAATAGAAGTAGAGGCAACACCTCTAGAGGGAGAGGATTATTTCCTACTTCAAGACAATCAAGTGAAAGCCAAGAAGATGCACACAAAGAACAAGGACAAATTGTTGATCATAGAGGTGGATTCAGAGGCTCAAGAGGAAGATTTGGTGGTGGCATAAATTAAAACATATTTTTGAGTAGATGCTATCATTGTAATGATTTTGGTCATCTAGCATACAAGTTCCCTAAAAATAAAGGTTCTACTTCAAATGGTGGTGAAAGGAGGAGTGATAAAAGAGTGCAATTGGTTCAAGAAGATGAATGTGAAAGTGTAAATTCTCCTAGTCATCTTGTTGCTCCAGAAGTAGGAGAGTCCTTAATGGTGAGAAGACAACTTCTAAAGGTATCCAAGGAGAAGGAATCTACACAAAGAAGGACCTTGTTCAAAACCACATGCAAATGCAAAGGTAAGGTATGAAAAGTTGTAATAGATTCAGGTTCCACTGATAATATGGTATCAAGTGAAATGGTAGATAAATTGAATTTGGTGAAAGTTCCTCATGAAACACCCTATAAGGTATCTTGGTTGAATAATGATCAATTCCCTTGTAGTTAATGACCAAGCTTTAGTTGAGTTTCAGATTGGAGGATATAAGATAAGTAATTTGTGATGTCCTACCCATGAGTTGTTGTCATCTACTGCTTGGGAGACTATGGCAATATGATAGGCATGCCATATATGATGGAAGGAAAAACACATATCAGATTGAAAAGGATGGGAATGCTTTTACATTAACCCCATTGGTTGAAGATGTGAAGGGAAAAGGTAAGGCAGCTCAAGTGATCATGATGGGGAAGAAGGAGTTCATAAGGTTCGAGGAAAGCAAAAACAAGGAGTATGCAACCATTGCAAATGCATAAGGTATTAGGACAATGAGTTTGGAGAATGGTCTAAGATTGGAGACAAAAGATGGTGATTTAGTGCCAAAGGCTGAGACAGAGAAGGTCAAGGATGAATTCCTTGAGAAGACTCAAAGTGAGTTGGAAAAGCATGATGCAATTCTAGTTGGGACAGTGCTTTGTCCTGTGGTTGCAAAAGAGATGAAGGGGCAGTCAAGTACTATCAATAAAGAGGTTTGCAAGCTTGCAAGTGCAGTGGTATTTGAGGCAGAAAGTTCAAGGACGATGATGAAGACTAGAGGTGAAATGAGTGATGGTGTTTGGTAGAGACAAAGGAGTAAGTATGAGCATGTTTCACGAGTGAAAGATAGAGCAATCAAAAGCAACGTTGATAGAGGATAGAGTGTAGGTGTTAAGGTAGGTACAGTATCAGTTTGTGATGGTGGAAAAGTTAGAAGACGCTTATCAGGTCAGTTTGTGTAGAGGGAACCAAATCTAGGTGGTAAGCAGAACACAAAGGATGATACAAGTCTGCAGTATTTGATTTAGGGGAAAAGAGTATCATAAAAAGGAGCATTTAAAGGACAAGGATATGGAGTGATCAAGTTTGGTCAAGTTGCAAACCAAATTCCAAGGGACTTGGAAACTTTTTCTCGCCGTTTGTATGGTGCAGAGCACCATTTCCTCATTTTTGAGAATTGGGTTTAGTTAGATTGGTTTAGGTGTTTTTTAGATTGGGTGGCAATAAATAAGGGAATATAGACCATTTCATATGTATGGATTTTTTTTCGGTAGGTTTAGTGCTCATTTAGTCATACTTGCAAAATTTGTAAATGTTGTCATGTTGGAAAAGTTGTAAAATTGCAAAAAGGAAACTTTTGGAAGGCCTCTATACTTGCCCATACAGTGTCCAACTGGTCCAAGTTGCTTTGAATTCACCGGGCATATGAGTTAACTTTTTTTTTAATCTAGCTTGGTTGAATCTTATAGTGTTTGGTACATTTTAGAAGCAAATCTTTGTGACTAGTCTGTAAACCCCTGTTTGAGGGTTTGTAACTTTTCAAAATGCTATAAGACCCATTCCACTAACTGTACCTTTTTTAATTGGGTGTAATGGGTCAAGTAGGATAGGGTATGGTGTTAGAATGAGTTTTTGTGAGTAGGGAAGGCCATTGAAGGGTTTGGGCATGAATCCCTAGTGTGAAATTGTGGATTTTTGAGTGAAATATGGAGGTTAAAGGTTGATAAATGTTGTAAACCTTGGGGGAAATAGGTTTTGATGATTGTTTGAGAATGTGTAGAAAATTTTGAGTGTGTTTGAAGAGTTATCCAAGTGGTTAGAGGCTTGGAACTGTGAGTTTCAATAAACCCCTTCAAATCAAACAAAAGTGAGGGTTTTGTGATTTGAGGAGTTGGTAAGTGTTTCTTTGGAGGAAAATTGTGGATTTGGTGCTTATGTAATCTAGTTATGACTTCCAAATGGTTTTTTGTTCTTGAAGGGAAGATTAAAGGGGAGATGCTTTGTAAATGTGCCCTAATTGGCCTTTTGGGACAGCGTAGGAGCCTTATTTTGATGGTGTTGGTCCAAAGTGACCTATAATGATTTTGTGATATGTTTTGTATTGGCATAAAGGGTGTCTGAAAAGGTGAGTGGATTGAGAGTTGGAAGGGAATTTTGCAAGTTAAGGTCAAGAAATTAGGTTTGCAGACCTATTAGGCAAATAGTGCAGTTGTGAAGGAATTCACCCTTGATAGGGTTTGTGGTTTTTAAAATTGATTGTGTCAACTTGAATTGCATTGGTTTTGTCAAAGGCCTCCCTGCTCTGCATCAAAGCTAGATCTCAGGATTCTGAAGTAGGTAAAATTCTCTATCTGAGGTGTAGGTTGAAAAGAAGATTACTAGAAATGACATTAAATGATAATCTTTATCTCTAAATTCCCAAGGAGGTAAAATACTCTATCCAAGGTGTAGATTAAAAGAAAGATTATTAAAACAGAAATAGTAAATCTGGGACAAAAAATTGCATAATGAGACACTCACAATAGATGATCAAACCAACTTTATATTAAACAATGTGAACAAATAATGAATAGCAATATTGTAGGCAAGGTGGCACAACAATTTGTGATCACAAGCAAAAGTTAAAGAAATAATGAGCAAGGGTGATCTTATTTATAGAATCTCAAAGGAGTAGGGAACCCTAAAATCTCCTTGAGTTAACATTTAGTCTTGCCATCATGTAAGATTTATTCCTAAGTCTAAATGTATGCAACTTAACAGTTAACTGGAAAAACTACCTCAATTAACTAATTCTAAACTAAACTAATTGGACCTTGCAACACACAAGTCCTTATTGATATGAGAGTCAACTGATAACCAATATCAGTTAGCTGAAATCTAACTAAACTAGAACTCCATATATACGCAGGCATCTACAAAATAGACATGCACAAAGGTGGGACAACGAGTTAACTTGCAAAGAGGCATCAAGTTAACTGTTGTGTGTAATGTTTATCTAGAAAAGGTGGGGTGTCTTGATTTTGTAGTTCATTGGCTATGATCACAAAAAATTAACTCCTCCACCAAGTTGTTAACTGCATCACCTTCCAGAGCACTGATACTTCTCTGAATTACTTGATGTCTTCGCATCTAACTTTGTAGTTCTCTTCAACTCTTGGTTGCCTCATCAAATAATGTTGACATGACTATAAGTTGATTCAACTTACAGCCAATGAAATCACCACTGAAAATACCATGAATGAGTTTTTGAAACTCTGACCACACGCCAGCGAGCTTCATGTATTCACCATCATCACGTTGATACTGGCAAGGGACTTGTCACATGAAAGTTCTCATGAACCAGAGCACACTTTTCACCTTTTCTCTGCTCTTGATCAATTATGCAAAAATTATTTCATGTGTTTTTACCTTGAAGATTAGTTGTTCTCTCCAAGTAAAAATTGCTTCCTTATCCTCTTCTATAGTGATAGATTCATATGTTGTCCTCAAGTGAGAGACCATGATCTCATTTCGTGGTTTTTCTACAGCTAAATCTTGCTCTGAATCCT
>VDFB02285036.1:0-21854 GCA_007258455.2 Sequoia sempervirens | reverse complement strand
AATGAGCAAGGTTTCCTCTGAATTCCATATCCAAAAGAGTTACACAAGATGCAAAAAATATGTGCCAAAGGACTGTAAAATTCACTAAGTCTCCAACTACATAATCTGAACTAACTCAAAAATGAGTTACCAAAGTAATTAAGTAAACAACACCAAAAAAGGTTCCAAAAACCACCTTAGGTTGGATGCCTACTAAAATCCTAAAATATAGCTTTTACATATACTCCAAAAGAGCTCCAAATAGATGAAAAAGTCAAGCTAGACCTTATCCAACATTGTTATCAAGGATTGAAGGTCTGATTACTAATTTAACATACTGTTGCACCTTCTCCCTCTTGATATCATTGGGAATATCAAACTGTGGACCAATGGCAGCAAGCCTATCTGCATGTTTGTTTTGATTTCTGGGAATAGAAACTAGATTAAAAGCACTAACTCTTCTATCACATCCCAAACCTAATTCCTATATGACTTCAAGACATCATTCTTAGCAACATTTAGGCCTCTTACCTGATTGATGATTAGATCACTATGCACTTTTAAACATATTGATATCAGATAATTGTTATCTACTGAAAAATGCACCCTGTTGAACCTGATGTTCAACAATTCAGAGAAAACATGGGAAGACCTCTAAAGCTATGGGTTACTTATAAACATAGGTCAACCTCTAGAGAAGGTTGGCTTCCTATAGTGTCACTTAGAACTACTGATTTTTGAGGAAAAGGGAGAAAGATAACCTAAAAGGCTAAAACTTGAAAAACTAAAAAACTTAAAGGAAAACTAAAGTGATACACCAAACTAAAAAGGAATAATGAAACACAAAGCTCTACACACTTGGCTCCTTCTGATAGAAAATATAACTTGCACAAACCTATTGCAGTAGGCTCTTGCATAAATGTTTCACTAAGAGGTCAAAACACAAATAGCTTACAAAGGAAGGAGAAAAACTTCACAATTAACAAGCTATAAGTACTTCACACACACAATCAACAACCTGCATTAGCTTACTATTTGTAGCAAAGGTATTAACATATGAGACAAAAACCACAAGGAAGAGAAAAACTTCACAAGATAGCTCGATCAATCATTTTAACATACACAAATATTGTAAGAACAACATGACAATAATTTCAATACCAGAAATGAGCAAGGTTTCCTCTGAATTCCATATCCAAAAGAGTTACAAAAGATGCAAAAAATATGTGCCAAAGGACTGTAAAATTCACTAAGTCTCCAACTGCATAATATGAACTAACTCAAAAATGAGTTACCAAAGTGATTAAGTAAACAACACCAAAAAAGGTTCCAAAAAATGACCTTGGGTTGGATGCCTACTAAAAGCCTAAAATCTAGCTTTTACATATACTCCAAAAGAGCTCCAAATAGATGAAAAAGTCAAGCTAGACCTTATCCAACATAATGACTCATGAAACCACCCCTAAAAAGCTCTCAACTTCTCCCAAAATCAAATAAATGTCTCCTAAAAGTTCTCCATGTGTTTTCCAACTTCTTTCAACTCTCCTAAATCTTTGGCATGTCAGAAATCTTCCCCACATCTCTTTTAAAAGGATAAATCCTTGAATAAGTCTTCATAAGATGAGTACGTATCATATTTTTTGCATGAGAATAGATACATGATTTTAATGGTTTATAAAATCACCATGAAAATAATATACTTCACATTTTTTCCCTCCAATGCAAAAATAAAATGAAATGGTCAAATTGACCATACATTTGTAAAGAGAAAACTTAAGTCATGAGACTTAGTCTTCATGGCATAACACAAAGGGGACGTAGCACTTCATTACAAAGCACATCCAAATGCAAAAAATTCACAACAATACAAAGGAATTTAAAATTCCTTAGGCATGAACATCTTTATGGACCCACGAGCATACATTAGTTGGCAACATATATTTTTGATAAAACAAGGCAGAAAAATACCTTGCATCTATCGGGCATCTTAAGGGTTGAAACCCTAAGACAAAAGAAGACAAAAACAAAACATTTCATATCATTTTCTCTTGAAGCTTCTTGAAGAAGCTAAAGGCGCCACCATCAAGGGTATGAGAAGCTCGACCATGGTGGAACTCTAATCTCAGAGGCATTTCTAGGCAAATTTTTTGCGAATTTCTTCATTGCAACATTGGAAAGCTATTTTGAAAGCAATATTGAGTAGAAAAACTTGATTTAAATTGATTTTTGGAAAGTATTTCAAGCTTTCAGGCCACAAATTTAACTGGATTTCTAATGCATCTTTAATATTTATTTCTTTGATGAATTTTCCTTCTGTTTGAGGCTGCCATGGAGAAACTTTGAAGCCTTGTCCCGGGTTTGAATGCATTTTCTCACAGAAATAAATGAGGGTAAGTTTCAATCATTTGAATCTTTATATTATAACTTGTCTTCTATTGTAAAAGCTCACGTCAAGCTAAGTAGATGTAAAAAATGATGAAACCTCTTCATTTCTTTGTACAAATCTTAATGGGGTTCCTTTGTTTTTACAAAAAACATAATATTTTTGTACCCCCCAACTCATTCTTTTCTCTATTCGAAGAGACCTCTCATGGATTTTGACTAAACCTATTACTTGGATACATGTCTATATCTTTCCATTTGAGCTTTTCTATGCAACATTTTCCATTAATATTCTTGACTAGCATGGATATCTGTAAGTGAATAAAACTTGACTTGTTATGCTTATAGAATGACCTTTAACATACTTACCCAACACTTTTGTAGTGAATATGACTATATCCCATTATGACTTGAATACCTTCATTGTCAAAGCCCTATAACTTCTACATCTCGACTGTATGATTGCATCCATTGAAGGCATTTTCATTTGATGCATAAATCCTTTCCTCTTCATGGATTATTCAATCATGCATAGTACGTTGACTTTCAAATCTTTTCCTTCTGTATTCAGTATAGCATCTATAATTGTTCTTTCAATGACTCCTTGAAACTTCTCTTGTTACCCAATGAGCATGATGACTAATAGATAAACATGTTAGTGTTGCACTTATAGGAAACAATAAATTATATCTGCTTTGACACATGGTATAAAATCATCCTTTGTGATTTATATTGGGCAAGTCTATATAACTTTTGATAGTGATAAACATTCACCACCATAATTGATATGTGTTTGTTCAAGAAAACCATAAAGAGATGAACCCTCTCTATTCCTTATATGCAATTCTATTCAAAGCCTGAGTTCCTGTAAATGAACTTCTTCATTGTTTTCCTATGTTGTTTCACTATGCATGCACATTCTTCATGATGATTGTTTACAATAAGGATGATGTTAAACATGACAGTAATAAATGATGTGAAACATGGTGTAAAAGAAGCATTTTATGTATCCCTGTACGCTATCATTCCATAACCATGTTGATATGATGACTTATAATATTGCATTTCCCTCTTGAATAAGCTCAATTGAGCTTATTATTTGATAATTCAGCATGTTGGGCTCAACCCTTGTGGGAGCCATGTTTTAACCCACATGTTGTAATTTGATGAATCAAAACAACAACATTACTTTTCATGTATCTACACATGAAGCAAACAAGTTAGAAAAATATATGCATATTTTGGATGTGTTTGATGACTTTATTGTTCTCTTGGACATCCAAGGTTTGCATGCTTGTTTAATGCATTTGGAGATCAGTTTATATGTTCACGGGTGCTTGTCTATGTAATGTGAGAGACCTTCATTGCTTAGAGAACTGCTCTAACATCATTGTTATCATTCAGATGCAAGAACTAGGAGCAAGGAGCTAAGGAGGACACAAGGCATCTTGAGACAAAAACGGAAGCAAGGCAACTTAGATTGGACCAATCATTCAGGCAATGACTGGCCTTTTTCCTTATATGTGCATTCTATTTTATTTATCCATCAATGTATAAAATTTTCTTCATTACATTGAATAAGTTAGTCTCATGGCTTGTGTGAGACAAATATGCACTTTTTTATCAATAAAGATTACTTTTCAAAAAAGATTTGTGTAAATCCTTTCTATGTTATATGCAATTGTATAAATGCAATAATCTGTTACTATAATCTTGTAATCTTTTGATTTTTCTATTTATACAATTGAATGTAATGTAGGAAAGATTATAAAATGTACCTTTCTCTTAGTTTGAAACCAAAGAGCTCTACCTGAATGAGCTATTAGTGAAATTTAGGTAACATTTTTGGCGACATTTGTTGTATGTTTTCCTGCTAAACATGAAGATCAATTCCCTAGACTTGTCCATTGGGCACAAAGTCACTTAGTAAACTCAGAGATAGACCTAAAACAATAGCTTTGGATATGACTGTAACTCAATGAAGACTGATCAAAATACTAGGATATTTATTGAAAACACCAAAAATGTTGAAATGAAACTACCTAACTGTGTTGAACAACACTTAGGGAATGAAAACTTGCAACTAGTCTATGGTGCAACAAAACTTATTGAAATCATAAACTCCTAACCTAGTATGTACAAGTTAGATCAAACCTCAAAACAATGTTTGATGTTTATCCCATTAACTTGGATAGGTAGAATTTCACCATCCATTGTTGATAACTGGAATGAATTATGCTCCTTGCATTCAATAATGACAAACGAGCCACTCCAGAAGTTGTCAAACTTCGTGTGCTTTCCTGGCCTGCTTTTCAATTCATCCCATTTGAGTACAACATGTCCCTCTCTGAACACTCTGGGTGTTGCTTTCTTATCAAAGACCCTTTTTTGTTTGGAGTTGATGATACTCCAAAGACTTCATTGCTTTATCTCTTGTTTCTTCTAGCTCCATGAGCTGAGCATACCTAACTGCCATTGGATCTTGTTCTTCAAACATTTCTAAATGGTGTACAATATCAAGAGCTAGTAGCTCTATAGATAGAGGCAATATTGATTCTTTTCCATAAACAAGTACATATGGTGAATTTCCAACAGACCTTTTTGGGGTCACTCTATCTGCCCACAAGGTAGATTTTAGCTTATTGTGCCAAATTCTCTGATTATCTTCCATAGTTCTTTTGATAATTCTAATCAAATTATTTTTTTTCTCTCAGCTAAACCATTACCTTGAGGGTAATAGTTAGAAGATGTATTCAAATGGATACCATTCTTAACAACCCAATCAGTAACTCTTAATCCAACAAATGCAAGAGAATTATCTGAAATGATTGATTCTAGAACACCAAACCTGGTTACTATATCATCATAAAATTTCAAAACAGATGACTCATTGGCTTCTTTCAAGGCCACTACTTTAGTCCATCGTGTAAAATAATCAGTTGTTGTAAGTACCCACCTATGACCTACACTTGAAGGTGGATTTATGGGTCTAATGAAATCAATATCCCACCTCATGAAGGGCTGCTCCACTTGAATGGAATGCAAAAGAAAAGCTGACAACCTCTCTTTTCCTGCACATAAAGCACATTTTACACATTTCCTTGCCCAAGCATGGGCATCTTTAAACAAGTTTGGTCAATAATAGCTATCTTTCATTATCTTCCATGTAGTTGTTCTTGGGGAAAAATGACCCCCGGCAGTTCCATCACGGAACTCATGAAGCACTTTCTTAGCTTGATCATTATCAATACATCTTAACATAACACCATTTAGATCTTTTCTAAAAAGAAAATTATTAATCAACACATATGGAATAGACTTAAGTCTGAAATACGTTCATTTAGCTCTGTCAAATCTTGGTGGACATTCACTAGTCTGCATAAAGTGAGTTATATCATGCACCCAATCTGTTGCTAATGCAAGTGCAACATTCTGAGAATCATCAGTATTAACATTCTGGTGTTGAAGCAAGTTGTTCACAGAGTCCTTTACCTCTTACAAGATTTGTGATCTTGATATCAATATCATACTCCATGACTTTAGTAATCCATCCATCTCTCTTCTCATTCAGATCTTTACTCAACATGAACTCCTTTACACTTGGATGTGCAACCATTAAATGAATCTTATTATTGGAAATTAATGGCTTAAAATTTTTTAGACTTCTTATCACATCAATAAAATGCTTTTCAACAATGTTGTATCTTAACTCATAATCTCTAAACCTTGACTCAAAAAGGCTATTGGCTGCTCTAAACCATCATTATTTTTTTGAACCAGCATAGCAGAAATATAATCTATGCTAACAGAAGCATACAAAATAAAGTCTTTTAAAAAATATGGGTTTACTAGTGTAGGAGCTGGTGCTAAAGCCTCCTTAATAGCTTCAAAGTTGTGTTTATCTTCTCTAGTCCAGCTGAAAGCTACATTTTTCTTTAACATAACAGTCAATGGTCTTAAAAGGTTTGCAACATCTAGAATAAATCTTCTCAAAAAATTTATTCTTCCAAGAAACCTTCGCAACCCTTTTTTGTGATTGGGTAAAGGCAGCTCTAAAATGGCTTTCACTCTCTTAGGATCAATAGTGATCCCATGTTTTAACACTATGTGTCCAAGAAGCTTTCCTTCATGAACAACAAAGACACTCTTTTTCAGATTAAGAGATATACCATACTCATACTCCCTACACTTTTCAAATACTTGCTTTAGATGTGACAAATGCTCATCTACATTTTTGAATACACTGTTATATCATCTAGATAAACAAGCAAAAAAATTTGAATTAAACTCTGAAATACCATATCCATGGCCCTCTGAAATGTGGCACCAACATTAGATAAATCAAAAGGCATTCTCTTGTAGGCCATAGTGCCCCACTTTGTTGTAAATGTTGTCTTATATTGGTCCTCTTCCTTAACTAAAATCTGGTTATAACCAGAATAACCATCAAGAAGAGAAAATATCTCTGAACCAACAACTACTTGAAGGATATGCTCCGTGGAGGGTAGTGGGTAATGATCTTTCAATGATGCTTTGTTAAGGTCTCTAAAGTCTACACATAGTCTTATCTCACCATTTTTCTTTCTAACCGGAACAAGGTTAGAAACCTAGGAGGTGTGTTTGATTGGAAATATAATACCCCCCTCAACTAACTTAGTCGGTTCTTTAATCATTAAAGGCTCAAGCTTGGGGTTCAAAGGCCTCTGCTTCTGCCTAACAAGTTTAGCATTTGGCTCTAACTCAATTGCATGTTGGGTGATCTGAGGGTCAAATCCTTTCAAGTCTGAATATTGCCATGCAAAAATATCATGAAATTCTTGACAAAGTTTAATAAAAGCTTGTCTATCCTCTGATGAAATTTTTTTTCCTATCTTAAGGAGCTTACCTTTAAAGATTTCAAGTTCCTCATAGTGCTCCTCTTTGACTTGAATGCTGGTTTTACTTTTCTTAAGCTAATCATCAGAGTTAAAAATTGACTCCAAGGTAACTAAGCCCTTGGGTAATTTGTTTGTTCTCAGCTGGATAATCTGATCTTCATACTGCTATTTTAGTTTCTCTTGATTCACTACAAAAAATTGATCCTCTTCAAGCAAAAAAGATAAAATATGCTCATCACTATCAAATACTTTCCAGTGAACATTGTTATCAAGGATTGAAGGTCTGATTACTACTTTAACATACAATTGTACCTTCTCCCTCTTGATATCATTGGGAATATCAAATTGTGCAACAATGGTAGCAAGCCTATCTGCATGTTTGTTTTGATTTCTGGGAATAGAAACTAGATTAAAAGCACTAAACTCTTCTATCACATCCCAGACCCAATTCCTATATGACTTCAAGACATCATTCTTAGCAACATTTAGGCCTCTTACCTGATTGATGATTAGATCACTATCTCCATGGACCTTCAGGCAATTTATTCCTCTTTTCCTTTCCCATTCAAGACCTTGAATAAGACCCTCATACTTAACAATATTATTGGAGCATGCAAAAGAAAAATAGAAGGCTGAAAAATACTTATCACCTTGTAGGGACACAAGCATTGCACCCTCACTAGCTCCATTTTTACTTCTGGATCCATTGAAATACATTTCCCAAAGCTCATCCTACTATTTTAACAGCTGATCTACACTTTTTTCAAGGTTTGGCACAACTGTTTCAAGTTCATGGAACATATGTACCCCTAAACTAGTCTCCTATATGCTATCATTTGGATTATCAATTATGTTTTATACTTTCCACTCATTTAAGAGTATATCAGGTACACTTTCAGTTTTCAATTCTTGTGTAGCAACAAGCTCACTATCATCTAGGATTACACAATTAGCATTTACAACACTAGGTACATAAGGTTCAATATGATCCTTGGAAAGTACCTCAGATTTAATTGTCACTTTTGTTCCATACCTAGTTCTAAAAAACATATGGGATCAATCTAAGGATAAATATCCCCCTATCTTGGCAATAAAGTCTCTTGATAAGCATAGTGCAAAGTATGGTGGTAAATCAATCATGTATATGTCTTGAAGAATAGAAAAATTGGGACAGGCATGTAAGATCAAACTTGCATCTTTAATAAAACCTATAGTGTTAACAACTGAACCATCAAGTTGTACTACTCCCTTCTCAAGTGGCTGATATTTAAGTTCTAACCTATCAACAATTTGTTTTGGAATAACGGAGCTACTAGCTCTTGAGTCTACCATGCAATTATGTACTAACGTATCTCCTATGATAAGACACACATAGAAAGGAGGAGGTTTAATATCCTTACCTAGTTTTTTTTTACTATCTTCAGGTGTATTTACTTCAGGTGCGTTTGTAAAAAAAGTCTTAGCCTAATCAATTGGAACATCACTAGACATGGTCATATTAGATAAAGTAGATTGTAAAAGGTCCTTTTGACCTAGGATAGCTAAAGAATTGCACATGAATATTGTCACATTCATCTTCTTCATATTATCAATGATATTAAAAGGTACAATTGGATTTACCTTTTGATGGACCCTTGCAACAACAGGATCAACTTGCAAATGAGGCTACTCCCTGATAGCACCTTGTGTGTTTCTTTGCAAAATATGAGGCACTTGTGAAGTAGATGGCTCTACAGCTACTACTTTTCCTTTATCAGCTATTTGGTCAAGCTCAAAAGCTATTTTCTTTTATCTTGTGTTTGTTGCAATAGGGGAACCATCTCTATTAACTCCACAAAACTCTTTCCCCTACTAGTTTAACAAAGTAGCATCACTTGGAGGTTGCTCTTGCTGCTGTAATGCTCCATCATTAGGTACATTTGACTATGAACTTGAAACATTTTGAACCATTAAATCTTGATTAATAATTCCATTTGAACATGTAGCCTGATTATGAGGCTGGTTGCAAGGATAGCACCACTCATAATCTGCTGCTAGGTTGTTCTAAACAGGAGCAAGGTCTCTAACTGCACTAATTGGAGCAGGATTGTATGCCTGAAAAGGCCTTGGATTCACATTCTATCTTGGACCCTGATAATTACCTTGGTAAAACTGTCTATTACCTTGGTATTGTTGTTGTTGACCTTGATAAGGTTGACTTGGCCCTTGGTTCTATTGTTGAAATGGTTGTCTATTCTGAATTGGTTGTTTCTTGATGCTAACAAGCTCATTTCCAAAAGTTTGTAAAATGTTCTCAATTTTCTGTTGACTCTCTTTTATCTCCTGCAACTCTTGTGATTGGATTGGAACTGAAATTTCTTGTTTACCATCAACTGGTAATACTAGAACAACAGGAAAAGGAGTAAAAGGTGGGATTTGCAGAGGCATAGAAGGCTGAATTTTTGGGAAAATGGGCATAGGAGGTTTGGGTGCAATTTTTCTAGCTTGTATTAAGTTGTTTTATGCCCTAATTGCTATTTCGTAAGCATCAAGTAATGAAGTACCTCCCATAGACTGAATCATAACATATATGTCACTATTTAAAGCCCTCAAATAGTATAAAAATGAATATTCAAGGGAAGGCCTTACTATGATAGGTATTCTATCCCATGTCCTCTAAAACCTAAAGTTAAAATCAGACATTTTCTCCTGAGGAGCTCTCTTAATTGTTGTCAACTTCTCTACAAGTGACAGGTGATTAGATTTGTCTTGAAATTGCTTGTATAACTTGTCTCCAAAGTCATCCCATGTTGCAATAGAATTCACAGGAAGACCTCTAAACCACTATAAATCTTTTCCTTTCAATGAAGCAGCAAGTAACCTCACAACAACATTCTCCTGTGTTATATGATGAACTCCACATAAGTTAGATACATCTCTAATATGCTCTATAGGAGTTGTTTGGTCTTCACCTGGAAAGAAAGGTATAATTTTTAAAGCAGTTGCAGGAATGTCATCATGTTGGGCTAAATTTAATGGACTGCCTCCATTAAATGGCACAAAAGGCTGGTTTCTTTCCATTTGAAGTGGTTGAGGTGGATTAATCTACACTGTGATAACATGTACAAAACTTGTTGAATAGTAGAACTTGTTGAAACTGTTGGTCTAAAACTGGGTAGAGTTTACTAAACTCTCTTTGAGGAAATAGGGATTCTTTGAACAGTCCTACCACTTCTCCTAGATGGTGATAATTGAAGATATTCAAAGGGTACAACACTACTTCTAGTTTACACTCTTTTCATATGTTGTTTTTAAACTATATTTCTGCTAATCACTAGATATGCAAAAAACAACCCCTCAAGGGTCTAAACTTACTAGAAGCATATCAAAACCAACAAAATATGTTGATGTTCATGTCCCACCAGGTGTGCCAAAATTGTTATCTACTAAATATGCACACTGTTGAACTTGATGTTCAACAATTCAGAGAAAACATGGGAAGACCTCTAAAGCTGTGAGTTACTTATAAATAGAGTTCAACCTTCAGAGAAGGCTTACTTCCTATGGTGTCACTTAGAACTACATATTTTTGAGGAAAAGGGAGAAAGATAACCTAAAAGGTTAAAACTTGAAAAACTGAAAAACTTAAAGGAAAACTAAAGTGATACACCAAACTAAAAAGGAAAAATGAAACTCAAAACTCTGCACAATTGGCTCCTTCTAATAGAAAATATAACTTGCACAAACCTGTTTCAGTAGGCTCTTGCATAAATGTTTCACTAAGAGGTCAAAACACAAATATCTTACAAAGGGAGGAGAAAAACTTCACAATTAACAAGGTATAAGTACTTCACACACATAATCAGCAACCTGCATTAGCTTACTATATGCAACAAAGGTATTAACATATGAGACAAAAACCAGTGGGAAGAGAAAAACTTCACAAGATAGCTCGATAAATTATTTAAACATACACAAATACTGTAAGAACAACATGACAATAATTTCAATACCAGAAATGAGTAAGGTTTCCTTTGAATTCCATATCCAAAAGAGTTACAAAAGATGCAAAAAATATGTGCCAAAGGACTGTAAAAGTCACTAAGTCTCCAATTGCATAATCTAAACTAACTCAAAAATGAGTTACCAAAGTGATTAAGTAAACAACACCAAGTGGTTCCACCAAAAAAGGTTCTAGAAATCACTTTGGGTTGGATGCCTACTAAAAGCCTAAAATCTAGCTTTTAGATATACTCCAAAAGAGCTCCAAATAGATGAAAAATTCAAGCTAGACCTTATCCAACATAGTGACTCATGAAACCACCCCTAAAAAGCTCTCAACTTCTCCAAAAAGAAAATAAATGTCTCCTAAAAGTTCTCCATGTGTTTTCCAACTTCTTTCAACTCCCCTCATGTCATAAATCTTCCCCACATCTCTTTTAAAAGGATAAATCCTTGAATAATTCTTCATAAGATGAGTACGTATCATAATTTTTGCATGAGAATAGATACATGATTTTAATGGTTTATAAAATCACCATGAAAATCATATACTTTACATATTTTTTTCCGTCCAATGCAAAAATAAAATGAAATGGTCAAATTGACCATACATTTGTAAAGAGAAAACTTAAGTCATGAGACTTAGTCTTCATGGCATAACATAAAAGGGATGTAGCACTTCATTACAAAGCACATCCAAATGCAAAAATTTCACAACAATACAAAGGCATTTAAAATTCCTTAGGCATGAACATCATTATGAACCCACGGGCATACATTAGTTGGCAACATATATTTTTGATAAAACAAGGCAAAAAAATACCTTGCCTCTATCGACCATCTTAAGGGTTGAAACTCTAAGACAAGAGAAGGAAAAAACAAAGCATTTTATATCATTTGATCTTGAAGCTTCTTGAAGAAGCTGAAGGTGCTGCCATCATGGATACGAGAAGCTCGACCATGGTGGATGTCTGATCTCAAAGGCATTTCTGGGCAAAATTTTCGCAAATTTCTTCACTGCAACATTGGAAAGTTGTTTTGAAAGCAATACTGAGTAGAAAGAATTCATTTAAATCAATTTTTGGACAGTAATATTTCAAGCTTTCAGGACACAGCTTTAATTGGATTTATGATGCATCTTTAATATTTAATTCTTTGATGACTTCTCCTTCTGTCTGAGGCCACCATGGAGAAACTTTGAAGCCTTACTTGCCACAGGTTTGAATGCATTTTCTCACAAAAATAAATGAGGGTAAGTTTCAATCATTTGAATCTTTATATTATAACTTGCCTTCTATTGTAAAAGCTCAAGTCAAGCTCAGTAGATGCAAAAAATGATGAAACCTCTTCATTTCTTTGTGCAAATCTTAATGGGGTTCCTTTGTTTTTTACAAAAAATGTAATATTTTGTACCCCCCAACTCATTCTTTTCTCCATTCAAAGAGACCTCTCATGCATTTTGATTGAATCTGTTACTTGGTTACAAGTTGTTTGTATTTTTCCATTTGAGCTTTTCTATGCAACATTGTCCATTAATATGCTTGACTTGCATGGATATCTATAAGTGAATAAAACTTGACTTATTATTCTCATAGAAAGACCTTTAGCATACTTACCCAACACTTTTGTAGTGAATATGACTGTATCCCATTATGACTTGAATACCTTCATTGTCAAAGCCTTGTAAATTTTGCATCTTGATTGTATGATTGCATCCATTGAAGGCATTTTCATTTGATGCATAAATCCTTTCCTCTTCATGCATTATTCAATCATGCATAATACATTGACTTTCAAAGCTTTTCCTTGTGTATTCAACATAGCATCTATAATTGTTCTTTCAATGATTCCTTGAAACTGATCTTGTTACCCAGTGAGCATGATGACTAACAGATAAACATGTTAGTGTTGCACTTATAGGAAACAGTAAATTATATCTGCTTTGACACATGGTATAAACTCATCCTTTTTTATTTATATCGGGCAAGTATATATCACTTTTGACAGTGATACACATTCACCACCATAATTGATGTGTGTTTGTTCAAGCAAACCATAAAGAGATGAACCCTCTCTATTCCTTATATGCAATTCTGTTCAAAGCCTAAGTTCCTGTAAATGGACTTCTTCATTGTTTTCCTATGTTGTTTCACTATGCATGTACATTCTTCATGATGATTGTTTACAGTAAGGATGATGTTAAACATGGCAATAATAAATGATGTGAAACATGATGTAAATGAAGCATTTTATGTATGCCTATTCGCTATCATTCCATGACCATGTTGATATGATGACTTATAATATTGCATTTCCCTCTTAAATAAGCTCAATTGAGCTCATTATTTGATAATTCAGCATGTTGGGCTCAACCCTTGTGGGAGCCACGTTTTAACCCACATGTTGTAATTTGATGAATCAAAACAACGACATTACTTTTCCTGTATTTGCACATGAAGCAAACAAGTTAGAAAAATATATGCATATTTTGGATGTGTTTGATGACTTCGTTGCTCTCTTGGATATTCAAGGATTGCATGGTTGTTTAATGCATTTGGAGATCAGTTTATATATTCACGGGTGCTTGTATATGTAATGTGAGAGACCTTCATTGCTTAGAGCACTACTCTAACATCATTGTTATCATTCAGATGTAGGAACTAGGAGCAAGGAGCTAAGGAGGACATAAGGAAGCTCGAGATAGAAACAAAAGCAAGGAAACTCAAATTGGACCAGTCATTTAGGAAATGAGTGGCCTCTTTCCTTATATGTGCATTCTATTTTATTTATCCATCAATGTATAAAATTTTCTTCATTACATTGAATAAGTTAGTCTCACGACTTGTGTGAGACAAATATGCACTTTTATATCAATAAAGATTACTTTTCAGAAAAGATTTGTGTAAATCCTTTCTATGTTATATGAAATTGTATAAATGCAATAATCTGTTACTATAATCTTGTAATCTTTTGATTTTTTTGTTTATACAATTGAATGTAATGTAGGAAAGATTATAAAATGTACCTTTCTCTTAGTTTGAAACCAAAGAGCTCTACCTAAATGAGCTATTAGTGAAATTTAGGTAACAATAATAATGAACATGAAAGCACATAACAGCACCATGCACAATGAACACTAGAATTTACATGGAAAACCAAGATGGGAAAAAATATGGAGAATGCTAATTCTCAATTATAGAACACCAGTTAAGGTGATTTTTACAAAGGCTCACTGTAGGTAAGGCTCACTGCCAATGGGCTCACTGTCTGAGATAGAAAAACCAACTATTACATATGAGAGATGACTTACTGCCTGAGCATATGTTAGAGAACTAAATTGCTATAATTGCATGTATTTATGCATGAATACAGTTATCGCTAAAGCACAATATCTATATGCAACAAATCCGATCAATAATCTTCTGCCTACCTTCCTTGCACAACCTCTGTACTACTGATCACTTCTTCCTAAGAATTTCCCTCCACTTCCTTCTCCATTTCTTGTCGCATAATCCTTCACACCTTTTTGTTTGTACGTGCACACCACACTTGTTCAAAAAAAAGAGATGTTTAATATATATATATGCATATATGTGTGTGTGTGTGTGTGTACCAATAGAAAAAAAAATCAGCCTAGCAAAACATGTCAGCTTGAAGAACAACCTTGAAATATTCAATAAGGCTTGGCATGCTAGCACCAGACCCAAAGGATAGGTCACACATAAATATCTCCTTACCACGTTACCACAGGACCCATAAATAGGTCATACATAAGATAAGCATAATTATTAAAAGATAACAAACTTTGAATTACATGAGATATATTCCAGAACCGATGGGAATTCCACAACCAAGACCAAGTCTTGATCTCCATCAATTTCAGTATCAACCAGAGGAATGAAATTAGACATACCAAAACTTGTAACATGCTACATGAATTCCCGGATAGCAAGGATACCCAGAATAAGCTTTGAGCACAATAACCAACATCATAATATTAGTCTTCATTATTCTCAACAACTTCTCAACAATATGTTATTTTCCTTTCAGGCTTTAGAACCAACTAGCATTACTTTGGGCTTAAAATTAAACATCTACTGAAGCTTTTCAAGTTGGACTAAAATTGAACATTAAAAACTTACTAGACATTGCTATGTGGATAAAATTGAAGGCAAATTCACACTCAGTTTTTGGTGCTTAAAATGAACTTGCCTTTACTTTGAGGATTAAAAAGAACTTGTGCCTCTCTTTTTTGTGGTTTGCAACTTGTCTAAGGTGTGTATGCTCTTCTTTCACACCATTTGGTGATCTTGAGAATCAAAAACATCTTAGCATTTGTATAACCACCCACATATTTCAATTTGGATCTAAAAAGAACCCCATGCTAGTGTAAGGAAAAGGCATTGTGTGTGCTCCCTCCTTGTGCTTCATGCAGTCTAAGAGGTCAAACTAAAAATGTACTTCCTTTCTTTTTTTTATATTTAGAGGGCCTACCTCCCTTATTTGAAAGGAGGGAATGACCCAAGCGGTACCAACCTAAATCCAAGCTCTTTCAATCACTATATAAAAATCTATTGTGACGAAAGTCATTAGCAACAGGTGCAGATGTGTCATATCGACAAGTGTCACCCCTAGTATCCATGTGATACGTTAAAAATTTCTTCTTATGAAGGGATTGGGATGCCTCTTGATTTACAATAATCTTGAGATACTCTTGCCGTGTGTATGGCCACCTTGAATGAAATCCCTTACTACGAACCAATTGTTTAGTGACCAAAAAATAGTTATGCTTGTTGGTGCAAGAACAATCATTCTGAAGCTACCCCACATTTGTAATATTCAAAGTTGAAATAGGAAAATCCTTAGAATCTTTGGATCTTTATGATTTTGAGATTTGGTGGTCCCGAGAAGTGTGTGTCGTGGAGGGAAGCCAGTGTCACCATATCTCTAGTTGTTCACTTTGTCTTAGTGTTTGGAGAAATCCAAGTGGGGACTCAACGAGTAGTATCTTTTCAACCTAGGATTGTGCATTTTACGAGTCAAACATATTGCTTGGATCTCAAACATTGAAAACAAACATTTAAAAAATCATCAAAATTTCAAACCCTTTGAAAAGAGTGAATACATTTGAAGAGATCAATTATTACTGCTTGTCCCTAAGGATTTTATCCTTAGAGGCTTCTAAATATTTGGGCTCATATCTCAATTCACTCTCTTCAAAGTCAACCTAGGGAAACTATGTCCTTGACTCTGAATTTCACATAATGGACCTTGTGGAATGAAAAAGAACTAAGACATAGAAATTTAGTTTGAAATTTAAGCAATACAAGTGGATGTGGTAAAAAAACAAGTCAATAATCAAGATTAACTCAAATTGAACCCCACACATGTGCTTGGTATCTTTTGGTCATATGGTTTTCCATGAAAACATTGGTCTTTTGGTTTGAGTTACTCATAGGGTAACGCATGTTCTTAAATATCTTGGTCTAGTAAAAAAAATTCTTCTTAGGATCATCTAGGATCAAAACAAACACTTCATCCATCCCCAAAACATCTCTCAAAATCCATCCCACAAAAAATTTCTAGAACTTTAGAAACATCATTGTAGGAGTAGATGGTGACTCCTCAACACCCCCAAGATCAGTTGTGACCAAAACCACTTCCACAAGGGAGAGAATAGCAAGAAAGCTTGCTTCACAATGCAAGATTGATTGATTGCTTGATTGAAGCTTGAATACAAATGTACAAGAGATACCTTGCTTATATGGGCAAGGTTGAGAGATAGGTATGAATATGATGTTGACAAATGTCATGATCCTATGACATGAGACAACCAACAACCTAATCACCTAGGAAATGATGCATCCTAGCTAGATAAGATAAGTTCTAGATAAGCCAACTAAGCCTTCTAGAAGGAATATTTTACCTAAGTAAACTTAACCATGTGAATATGTCCCCTAATTTACCTAGTGAATGAATTAGCTAGGTACAAGACAATTATTCACACCAACACTCTTAAGTGCAACTTAGGAGAAGATTATTATGCAAACCTGCAAAAACTATGACTATGGGTCCCGGCTACTAGGCCATGTTAGGTACCCATTTACAATGCAAATGATGCAATCTCTCACAAGTGGAGAAAAGGAGAAAACCCTGTGGGACAAAACTCCTCTCCAAAAGAGAGAAACAAAACAAAACAACATGATGTATGGAGGACTCAATGATACCCCCCAAGGACAACATGCATCATGTATATACAATCAAATACCCCCCCATAAGAGGGAAGTAGAGAGATAAGATATCCCCCCCATGATGAAGAAGCTCCAATGTTGATGAAGAATGCCTAAAAACAAAAGATGACCCAATGTCTGCAAGCAACACATCTTCCCTTAGGAAGAAACAAGTCCATAAGCTGATGAAGAAGCCACTCCATGTCCAACTGAAAGGAGGAAGCATGAATGCTCATGTATGCCTCTGAAAACTGATGAAGATCCTCCAAGCTTGAATGAGCCACAACAGAATCATGGTCAAACTGAACCAAGAAACATGACAAATCAAGTGATGGAGGAGACTCATGAATGTCAATCTCCAAAGACAAAGAAGATGGGATAACAGTTGTACTAAAACTATCATCAAAGAGGAGAGAAATCCCCTCAAGTGTGTCCTCCAAATCTGCAGTATGAGACTCTATGAACAAGTTAGAAATCCCTGTCAAATACTCATCCCACAAAGCAAGATCTGAAAAACTATGATCATCCTGCTGAATAGAAGCATCAATGGCTGAAGGAGCAGGAGGTGGAGGAGTAGGAAGCTCAACATTGGTTTCTAGAATACCAAGGTGTAGATGACCAAACTTCTCCTCACTATCATGGTTCACACTCAATGGAGTGTGTGATGCAGTCAAAGGAACATTATCATCTTCTGAAGCAAAATGTGAAAAGGAATATACACGAGATGAATGATCAACCATCCCGATAGCAACAATATCCCTAGTCTCCAAGTTCCTTATGTACACCCTATTTGGAGTGAACTCAACTGTTTTACCTTGACCCCCATGAGTAATTTGATAAATAGAAAGGAGATTAGTGGACAAGGAAGGAACACAAAGTACATCATTGAAGCTCCCTTCCCTCATATCAATAGAACCCTTCCCACTTACCTTCATATATGTATTGTTACCCATCAATATATGAGGTGAATTACAAGGCTCAAAAGAAGAGAACATATCCATAGAAGATGCAAAAAATAAAAGGCCCGCCCAGGGCTTAGCACTTTATACAGGAGTTGTCGGCCTAAATTGCCGTCGGCTTATAAAAATACAAAGTTTATAAAATAAAAACTTTGATCGATACTAATACAATGTTTAATGTAAAATCTTGTGGCAATTTTAAAAAGTGTACCGACCAAATACAATGCAGGTGGGACGGATAAGGCACCGATGAAAGATCTCTGAACCCGATGGATGTGACCTGCCCACTGATGACTCAGGAGTATGCCGACAATGTAGGTGGAGTACACTGCACCAGGATTGGTACAATGACAAATCTGACCGGCAACCAAGGAACTGCCGATGACCACGAGTGATGGATGGATCTAACCCGTTTATACATCAATCTCCAGAGGACATGACCTGATGGAGGATAGGATGCAGATCTGGCCGATGGTACCAGTGATGTACCCGCCGATTGAAGAAGGACACCGACGAGATGTCAAATGGGATGCTGACAACCTTAAATGCAGTTGATGCCCAATTTGATAGCTTCGGAGATGGTACCCAGCCGGATAGATCAAGTGGGATAATGATTAATAACCAACAAACAATGTGCAGATGCTGATTTGGATCTGACCACCACGAGCAAGATTTTGATGTGACCGAACTATGAGAAAATCCCGATGCCATATATTGACTATGATGTTTGAAAAGGGAGGATTCACAAACACCGGGCTTGACCGATGTATGCCGACGCGGACCAAATGAAGGCACACCGATTTAAATACAGACCCGCCAATGATGATCTCGTACCCAGACAGCTACGATGCCAATGGAACCGATGTAACAGGCCAATAGACGTTACTGCTGGAGACTAGAGATTTGACCGGCGACAGTAATGTGTACCCGCACACAACCTACTCTGCGTACCAGAGTACTGTGCGAAGGAAATCTCAGACCGATGTGATCTAGCCCGATTTACAAAATATTTGAGCCCGAATAAAATTTTGCCCCAAAATTATACAATAAATCCGCAGAAAATATTTAACAAAATATTTTTTTGTGAAAAATGGAAAATCGTGACTAATGGGAGAGGCTGCCCCAAAGAAAAAAAAAATTCCTCAAACAACTTTTACCCAATATAGGTGAATTTATAGTCAAAATTCGTCTGCGGAGCCTTCTGAACTCAACCGTGAGGTTATTGAAACCCCAATCTGCATCCAGCAAAAATATTCAAGCCAAAATATAACCCTCGGATTTGGGAAGGAATCTGCAACACCTGGAGTGCTCTGATACCATGTAGGAGTAAATGGTGACTCCTCAACACCCCCAAGATCAGTTGCGACCAAAACCACTTCCACAAGAGAGAGAATGGCAAGAATGCTTGCTTCACAATGCAAGATTGATTGATTGCTTGATTGAAGCTTGATTACAAATGTACATGAGATGCCTTGCTTATATGGGCAAGGTTGAGAGATAGGTATGAATATGATGTTGACAAATGTCATGATCTTATGACATGAGACAACCAACAACCTAATCACCTAGGAAATGATGCATCCTAGCTAGATAAGATAAGTTCTAGATAAGCCAACTAAGCCTTCTAGAAAGAATCTTGTACCTAAGTAAACTTAACCATTTGAATATGTCCCCTAATTACCTAGTGGATGAATTAGCTAGGTACAAGACAATTATTCATACCAACAATGTGCCTTATATGTATGTATTAACATGTATATACGTATACATACATATACACAAGATTATATATGGTTATACACATTTATATACATACACACCCTGCCTATTATCTGTGATGAAAATAATATTTTAATATTATTGTCTGGAAAATTTACATATCTATGTATGTATATTTGTATATATCAATGGAGTAATTATATTATATGATATATACATAGATACATAAATACATGTGTAAATATATATATTTATATATTTTATAAGGAATAAAATATGTGTATGTATATTATCATAAGGTAATATATGCATATATATAAATATACATTACGAGAGTAATGTAGAAAATATATATAAAAATATATAAAAATATATTAATACTTAATATAAATACATATATTATAAAATATATAAATATATATGGTTAAATATTTAAAGTGTAAATATTTATAAACTCTATGGTGTTAAAATTAAAAGATTTAAATCTTTTAATATGAGAAAACATCATAAAGCAAACTATTGGGAGAAATATAGTCGCTAGACTTAAAGGAAATAAAAGTCTTCATTAATAAATCGAGCCTTTGTTTTAAAACATAAGGAACAATATGAATTGAAATATTTAGAGGTAAACATTTGAAATAAACCAAAAATATTTGTTGAAAGCTCTTCCCGTAAAATGAAGAAAGCTTCAAACGTAGAAAAAAATGGAGGAAAGTTTCAAACGCTAGAGAAGAGGAAACGCCAGTCAAATGGAATGTGTTGTTGCAAGCTTAAACTTGACAAATTCGCAGCAGACATGAGTCATTCTCTGTTATGCGCCAAAAAGGGACGTTTTTCCTGTAAGTGGCAATTTTGAGTTTTGAGTTGAATAAGTCTAGAAATGCTGGCTCCAAGAGGGTTGAATCACTCCTTTTTATGATGATATAGGATTTAGAAATTTGCCAGGTAGCATTTGAATGAGTCTGGGCGCCTTGTTGTCATTTTACATGCCCACAATAAAGGAATTTGTTACAATTACGGACCTATAAATACATGCCCAGCCATTCTTTGTTTCATATCTTTGGTGCAATTGGATTCTTGCATTTTTAAGAGCTCCCGTATCCATTTATCTGAGTTGTTGTGTTTTCCTTATTTGCTGCATTTTCCTATATGTTGAGTGTGAGAAATACAGTGAGGTTTTACCAGTAATTATCAAATTACAGTGTTAAATCCTTTTTAAGCTTTGAGTGGAGTGAAGCCATAGTTGAGTAAACTTCTATTAGAGGAGTGCAATTTGTGAAGAGTGACTTGAGAGATCACCATAGTTTGAGAAACTTGCAAAGAAGCCATCTTCATTAGGAATTCTGGAAGTTGCTGAAGGAGTGTCAAGAAGAGCAGTGCTGGGAGAAGGAGCTTAAAATATCAGGCATGAAATCTATTTTATGGTGATTCTTGTTTGAAATGTTGCATTCTCTTAGTCTTGTGTTTGATGATTGCAAGTAGCTCAAAGTTAATTAGAATTGTCTTGTTAAACTTTCATGTGCAATACATTTAAGGGAAAATGTATAAGGGAATTCATTGCATTTAAGGGTAAACGTATAAGGGAATTCAATGCATTTAAAGGTAGAATGAATAAGGAATTCAAGGATAAAGGGATGGCGAAAAGAGGATTAAATGTTTAAGGAGCTTAAGGGATTAGTTTTTACTTATCTTGCATTATAGGGATATAATGGAGAAAGACTTTAAAA
>VDFB02285035.1:0-10010 GCA_007258455.2 Sequoia sempervirens | reverse complement strand
GAGTGAAGCCATAGTTGAGTAAACTTCTATTAGAGGAGTGCAATTTGTGAAGAGTGACTTGAGAGATCACCATAGTTTGAGAAACTTGCAAAGAAGCCATCTTCATTAGGAATTCTGGAAGTTGCTGAAGGAGTGTCAAGAAGAGCAGTGCTGGGAGAAGGAGCTTAAAATATCAGGCATGAAATCTATTTTATGGTGATTCTTGTTTGAAATGTTGCATTCTCTTAGTCTTGTGTTTGATGATTGCAAGTAGCTCAAAGTTAATTAGAATTGTCTTGTTAAACTTTCATGTGCAATACATTTAAGGGAAAATGTATAAGGGAATTCATTGCATTTAAGGGTAAACGTATAAGGGAATTCAATGCATTTAAAGGTAGAATGAATAAGGAATTCAAGGATAAAGGGATGGCGAAAAGAGGATTAAATGTTTAAGGAGCTTAAGGGATTAGTTTTTACTTATCTTGCATTATAGGGATATAATGGAGAAAGACTTTAAAAGGAAGGTTTTATATGCATTTGATTGAATATTGCATTTTGTATGATCTTCGTATATGGAGAATACGTAGAGTAATTATTACCTACTAGGAACGAAATGATGTCAAAACCAAGTATGGTCTCTAGCTTATGTTAATAGGTTAACTGTGACAAGCTAAACACTCCTAGGATAAAGATTTCCTAAAATTAGGAGTTAGGATATAAGACACTTGTTGACTGGCTCATTTCTTAGTAAACAGTTTGAGGTAGGAAATCTGGGGTAAACGAAACCCATTGAAGGACATAGCCTACGCGTAGAGTAAGATAGCCTTAAGTCAAATCGGCCCTAAGTAGTGTTTATGATAGATGACCATCATTCGAAGTACTGAATGAGAATACTTTGGCCAAAGTAGTGTAATGTACGACATCCACTTAGGTGTGAGATAGTTGAGACTACACTGTCAGTTCATTGTGATCCAAGTACTAGTTCGAGATTGTGAAATAGCAAAGTTCTAGTTGTGTAGGACACAACACTATGCTCAATTGGTAATCGTTAAAGGATACCCTACCAATCTCTTCTTCAAAGGGGGGGCCATCTATCTAACAATAGGTGTGGGGGACCACATTATAAGTCCGTGTTGGTGGAAAAGCTCGAGGATGTTTCTCCTCCAACAAGTGGGTCAAGGTACAAGATTTCAAGGACAATTTTGACCTCTTACTACTATTTGTAAAGCCACGGTTATGTATGTAATTGTATTTCTTTGTACCTGATTTATACGCCATAATGAAATGAACGATATGGAAATATATCGAATTTGTATACATTTCCTAATGTTCAAGGAATTTTTTAGTTGTATTATCTTTGTTACTGCTATCTTTATATGTCAGAGTAAAATTGGAAAAATTCATTTTACCCAAGGGATATTGTCATGTCATGTCTGGGGTGCCATAGTCCAGGCTCTTAATCTGGGAGGGTGGGGGAAATCAGTTTTGGGGGACTGAGGACCAAGGGCCTAAGTTTGGGATAAATGGAGCAGGCAGCAGTGATGAGGTATAAGGTAGTGGGATAACACAAGAGCAACAAGACAACAAGGGTGGCGCAAATACATATAGTACTTGAAAATCCAATTATAAAAAGATATGTACGGAATAGTATAAGAATTACAAATGAAATTTTGGCATATTGTGTAAAGTTTAAACTAATAAACATTAAAAGCATGGCAATGATTGCATTGAAAATTAGCAATGGTGGGTAGAGGTTTGGGGGAAAATAAAAAATAAGTATAAGAATTGAAAATGAAATGACATAAGTAAAGTTTAAACTAATAAACATCAAAAACATGGCAATGATTGCATTGAACATTAACAATGGTGGGTGGAGGTTTGGGTCAAGGGGCAATGCCCCTTATGGGGGTTTGAGGGAAAAGCCCCTAGCAAGGTCAAGGGGCAGCGCCCCTTGCAAGGGTTTGGGTGTAGAACCCCCAACGAGGTGGAGGGGCAATGTCGTGGAGGGGCAATGCCCCTTATGGGGATCTAGGAGCAAAGCCCCCAACGGGGTCAATGGGTAATGCCTCTTGCAAGGTCCCAACACAAATTAAGGCCTCCAAAACCTCACAAACCTTCATGGAAAATGTTGTTTTCACAATTTTATCACTAATTTTTTGCAACACCTGGAAGTCCTTAGGATGTTTGGGAGACTCCTCAAAGTCTCCTAAACGTCTCGAGGAAGACCAGAGTCCCCAAAGCAAGTGGCATCTTGAAAATGTCCCGAGACTTGAGTGGTGGTGGTAGGACAGTGGGAGACATTTCGCCAAGTCTCCATGTCCCAAAGACATCCCCATCTTGGAAACACGGGGTTTTTTGGGGGATATGCGTCCCGGTGGAACATTGAGTAAAAAACAACTTACAACCACCAATGTAGCTTATTCAAAAAAAGTTCAAGTGTGCACACATTGAAGTGTGTGCCATCCAATTCTCTCAAACCCTGTGCATGCTTCCTTCCAACATTTGGTATTAGAGTGATGACAACCTAGGAAAGGTACATTGTTTCAAAGCGAGGAAGCAAGATTTAGGACTCCACACTTGATGGAGAGTTGGATATGCCAATTCCAATCCACAACATCAATGTCTCTTCACACAACTTAAATGCACAAGCAACCTCTAGAGAAGCTCGATTCCTAGTTAACCTAAAAATTGTAGGGAAAAGGATCAAAGGAAAAGGATGTAGGGAAACAAAAACAAAAAAAAGTAGTCAATATGCCAAAATAAGCAAATTTGTTGTTAGTCTATTCTTGAAATCGTTGTTCAAATTGTGCTTTAAATGAAGGAAAATGAAAAAGAATAGTTACCAACTTTAGTGTTGAAATTATTCCTATAATTAGTTAGATTTATTCAAGTTGAATGTAATCACTCAAAAATACAAAAAAAAATGCCAAAAGATTAGTTGCATCAACCTTCTAATCAATGCAAGATCCTGGGCATCAAACCCAACAACTTATCATAGTTCTGTATGCCTGTCACAGGCAGAGACAACTTCAATTATTGAAGCTCAAGCATCCCACCCTTTGAAACCCTCCAACAAATCCCTCTCATAGGCAACAACTCTTTTCATCCAAGCAAACCTCAAAAGATTTCAGATTCTTTGCTTTGATACCATGTTTAATTTTTAGACCATGGCAAGCAGTTTCTACACTTAAAATTTATCCCTAAAACTAGGTAGCTTAAAACACAAAACCATCAATCAATAACAATAATCTCTGAACATGCTAATCTATAAACAAATACTACTAAAAATATGAATAGTGAATAGACAGTATTGAACTCTCGAACCTGTAACTGTCTTCTCATCAAATCTAACAAGAAGTACACTGCACTAGCTTAAAATTGGAATGAATAAATCACTCACAACCCTGCCTTTCTTTTATAGATGAAAAAGGCTATGAAAAGGAAGTGCACCATGTATTGCATGATTTAAACTGCCTAAAAACTAGAATTTTCATAACTCATGCACTTTAGCTGAAAAAATAACTGCAGCTAAAGATGGCACCTAGCTAAGTCTGAAAAAGAAAACTGCTAAATCTAAAATAGCATAAACCAAGAAACAAAGTCTAAACTTAGACTTCTAAAGTGCACCAGCAACCTCATTTGAGAGAGTACCATTTTAAACTTGGTGGATTTCTTATGGCTGATTGTTCTGAGTGATAGAGGTCCTGTTGTTGCATGTTCACCTTTCCTCTACACACAACTTTGTCATTGGTATGGGAGTGGATACTAGGAGTACCTTAATGAGCAGGGACAAATGAAAATTCCTAACGCAGAGAATATTATATGTCACACAATTCATGACTTTCCTACTCCATTGTTATGCATGTACCGATCAATAGCCACAACAGAAAACCATTGACAAAATCAATAGTCAAGATTTATAATAGGATATTGTCCAGAAGATTTTGAAAATCTATATTGCTAACTAAGGTTTTACAAGTTTAAGCAAGCTGTGCAACTCTTCTCAGAGCCCATTAGTCACTGTAATTGATCCACTAAGGTAAATATGCTCTCCTTGTAATTTAAGAAAATTCTATATTGGTTTTTGTCTTATATTCTTACAGAGAGAGCTTATCTTAGGCTGGTAAGGTTTACTGCTTATAATCTGCTCACATTCTTCCATTACTAATAATAAATACGACCACACCTTCAGGAAGGGTGGGAAGTCATTAGGTAAGACCGTAAGATCCAAGCATATTTTAGATTTTCTAAAAACTGCCAAAATTCTAGAGTCAAGGCAGAAAGTTGTATCAAAATCAGAGCTGAAGATGGCTAGCATTCCAACAGATCGAAGCCTACAATTGAGAGCATCACTGATAGTATAACTCTTTCAAGCACATTTTATCTCTGTCCAAACAGGAAGGAGCCTTGCAGATCTAGGATGTTTTCTTTTGTAAAGACAATTATAATTAGATGATCTGGGTGAAGATGGCTTAAGCTCATTGCATGCAGCCATGGCTGAAACACTATCCAGTTAATCATAGTCAACCTCAAATCAACAAATTTTCAAATGCTTGCTCCCTGTTATTTGGATTTCATTTTATAGGAAACAATTCATTTGAATTGCATGTACCTCCAATTTCTTTACCTTTGAGAACTATAAGTAAAGACATTGTTGAAGACAAAATATTTTCATAGTCTATGAATAATTAAAAATCAGGATTTTGGGCAAAAATGTATAAAAGATTTTAAATCAAGGTTCAAATTGCACTCTACAATACATCATCAGGATAAAAGCAGATATTATTTATATTCATCTCAGAATACAGGGTCTCTTTTACAAAGTGGAATACTTATGTCTTTCCTAACCTTTCCCTAGAAGTCAGTGCTGAAATTATTTCTTATATTTTCCAAATAATAGTAAAAAGTGTTTGGAAATAACTATAAAAATGATTGATGGATCATCATGATGAAAGTAGATACTATTTATAACTCATCTTAGAATACAGGGTCTGTTTTACGATATGGAATACTTATTCCGTATCCTTTTCCTAGAAATCAGTATAGAATTATTTCTTGCATTTTAAGCATTTCGAATGGAATACTAATGAAAAGTATTTTTTATTGACAATGATAGAAAACAGGAAAGAATCTACAACAGTTTAGTTAGTCCAGACCTATATTCACAGAATATATATATATAGGTTATTTTTCTAGTTTTGCATTGTTTAAAACCAAAAAATCATAGAAAAGAAAAGAAGAAAAAAACTTACCTACATGTGAATAAACATCATACCACAATTCTTCTCTTCGCCATTGCAAGGATGCATTAAAGGACATTGCCTGTGAAATTGAACGAGCGAGTGACAAAAATAGTATTGATATTTACTCAGAAATTTGATACCTGGATTTCATACCATCGTCTTCCGTGCAATACCTTCCCTTCTTAGACCTTACTACACTGTTCTATTTAAGGTTATTTGAATTATAACAGGCATATTTTCAGAAAGAAAATTATTTAGAGTTAGACATTAATTTTAGATTAATATAATAATTATTTTAAAATATCCATATTAAACATAGTTTTTTATTTAAGAGTTATTAGTACTTTTTAAGTAGATTTTCATTCAATTATAATTGTTTATTTAATAATTAAATTTTATCGTGTAAATATTTTAGGTCTTATTGTAAGCTTAAAAAAAATGAGATGTTAAAGATTCCTGGGTGGTATTGTTATAACTATTAGTATTAATGGTGCTCTCTAAACTCATAAAATATATAACCATATCCTTTTCCTAGAAACCAATATAGAATTATTTCTTGCATTTTAAGCATTTCAAATGCAATACTAATGAAAAGTATTTTTTATTGACAATGATAGAAAACAAGAAAGAATCTACAACAGGTTAGTCAATCCAGACCTATATTCGCAGAATATATATATATAGGTTATTTTGCCAGTTTTGCATTGTTTAAAACCAAAAAATCACAGAAAAAAATACTTATCTACATGTGAATAAACATCATACTGCAATTCTTCTCTTCGCCATTGCCAGGATGCATTAAAGGACATTGCCTCTGAAATTGAACGAGTGAGTGACAAAAATAGTATTGATATTTACTCAAAAATTTGATATCTAGATTTCATACCATCATCTTTCGTGCAATACCTTTCCTTCTTAGACCTTACTACACTGTTCTATTTAAGGTTATTTGAATTATAACAGGCATATTTTCAGAAAGAAAATTATTTAGAGTTAGACATTAATTTTAGATTAATATAATAATTATTTTAAAATATCTATATTAAAGATAGTTTTTTATTTAAGAGTTATTAGTACTTTTTAAGTAGATTTTAATTCAGTTACAATTGTTTATTTAATTATTAAATTTTATCGTGTAAATATTTGAGGTCTTATTGTAAGCTTCACAAAAAATGAGATGTTAAAGATTCTTGTGGTGGTATTGTTACAACTATTAGTATTAATGGTGCTCTCTAAGCTCATAAAATATATAGCCGTATCCTTTTCCTAGAAATCAGTATAGAATTATTTCTTGCATTTTAAGCATTGCAAATGGAATACTAATGAAAAGTATTTTTTTATTGACAATGATAGAAAACAGGAAAGAATCTGCAACAGGTTAGTCATTCTAGACCTATATTTGCAGAATATATATATATATAGGTTATTTTTCTAGTTTTGCATTGTTTAAAACCAAAAAATCAAAAAATCAAAAAACTTACCTACATGCGAATAAACATCATACCACAATTCTTCTCTTCACCATTGCCAGAGGCATTGAAGGACATTGCTTGTGAAATTGAATGAGGGAGTGACAAAAACAGTATTGATATTTACTCAGAAATTTGATATCTGGATTTCATACCATCGTCTTCCATGCAATACCTTCCCTTCTTAGACCTTACTACACTGTTCTACTTAAGGTTATTTGAATTATAACAGGTGTATTTTTAGAAAGAAAATTATTTAGAGTTAGACATTAATTTTAGATTAATATAATAATTATTTTGAAAACATCTATTAAAGATAGTTTTTATTTAAGAGTTATTAGTACTTTTTAAGTAGATTTTAATTCAGTTACAATTGTTTATTTAATTATTAAATTTTATCATGTAAATATTCGAGGTCTTATTGTAAGCTTCACAAAAAACGAGATGTTAAAGATTCTTGTGGTGGTATTGTTACAACTATTAGTATTAATGGTGCTCTCTAAGCTCATAAAATATATAGCCGTATCCTTTTCCTATTTCTTGCATTTTAAGCATTTTGAATGGAATACTAACTAATGAAAAGTATTTTTTATTGACAATGATAGAAAACAAGAAAGAATCTACAACAGGTTAGTTAGTCTAGACCTATATTCGCAATATATATATATATATAGAGAGAGAGAGAGGTTATTTTGCCAGTTTTGCATTGTTTAAAACTAAAAAATCATAGGAAAAAAAAAAAAACTTACCTACATGCAAATAAACATCATACCGCAATTCTTCTCTTCGCCATTGCTAGGATGCATTGAAGGACATTGCTTGTGAAATTGAACGAGCGAGTCATAAAAACAATATTAATATTTACTCAAAAATTTGATATTTGGATTTCATAGGTCATCGTCTTCCGTGCAATACCTTCCCTTCTTAGACCTTACTACACTGTTCTATTTAAGGTTATTTGAATTATAACAGGCATATTTTCAGAAAGAAAATTATTTAGAGTTAGACATTAATTTTAGATTAATATAATAATTATTTTAAAATATCTATATTAAAGATAGTTTTTTATTTAAGAGTTATTAGTACTTTTTAAGTAGATTTTAATTCAGTTACAATTGTTTATTTAATTATTAAATTTTATCGTGTAAATATTTGAGGTCTTATTGTAAGCTTCACAAAAAATGAGATGTTAAAGATTCTTGTGGTGGTATTGTTACAACTATTAGTATTAATGGTGCTCTCTAAGCTCATAAAATATATAGCCGTATCCTTTTCCTAGAAATCAGTATAGAATTATTTCTTGCATTTTAAGCATTGCAAATGGAATACTAATGAAAAGTATTTTTTTATTGACAATGATAGAAAACAGGAAAGAATCTGCAACAGGTTAGTCATTCTAGACCTATATTTGCAGAATATATATATATATAGGTTATTTTTCTAGTTTTGCATTGTTTAAAACCAAAAAATCAAAAAATCAAAAAACTTACCTACATGCGAATAAACATCATACCACAATTCTTCTCTTCACCATTGCCAGAGGCATTGAAGGACATTGCTTGTGAAATTGAATGAGGGAGTGACAAAAACAGTATTGATATTTACTCAGAAATTTGATATCTGGATTTCATACCATCGTCTTCCATGCAATACCTTCCCTTCTTAGACCTTACTACACTGTTCTACTTAAGGTTATTTGAATTATAACAGGTGTATTTTTAGAAAGAAAATTATTTAGAGTTAGACATTAATTTTAGATTAATATAATAATTATTTTAAAATATCTATATTAAAAGATAAGTTTTTTATTTAAGAGTTGTTGCACTTTTTAAGTAGATTTTTAATTTAGTTACAATTGTTTATTTATTTATTAAATTTATCATGGGTCGTCCCATTCAGCTTGGTTAAGGTTTTCCCCGTCAGCAGTAAGCACCACCATGGGTTTGACTCTCCCACAGCCTTTGTGTATCGGTTGGTGTGTCCTCACAAGATCACGTGTCAACACGACAAAAAAAGTTTACTCTGATGGGGTTATATGGGGCCATGTCAGACCTCGATTCCCTTGTTAAAAATAAAATAAAAAATAATTAAATTCCATCGTAAATATTTGAGGTCTTATTGTAAGCCTACGTAAAATGAGATGTTAAAAATTTTGTGGTATTGTTTACAACTATTAGTATAATGGTGCTCTAAGCTCATAAAATATATAGTCGATCCTTTCCTAGAAATCAATATAGAATTATTTCTTTGCATTTTAAGCATTTCAATGGAATACTAATGCAAAGTATTTTTATTGACAATGATAGAAAATCAGAAAGAATCTACAATGTTGTCACCGCACTCCCTATATTCGCAGTAATATATATATAGGTTATTTTTTGCTTGTTTTGTATTGTTTAAACCAAAAAAATCACAAAAGAAAAAAAACAAAACTTACCTACATGTGAATAAAACATCATACCACAATTTTTCTCTTTGCCATTGCCGTGATGCATTGAAGGACATTGCTTGTGAAATTGAACGAAATGAAAGTGACAAAAACAAGTATTGATATTTACATTTCTAGGAAATTTGATATCCCATTTCATACCATCACTGCGTGTGGGCACACCTTCCCTTCTTAGACCTTACTACATTGTTCTATTTAAGGTTATTTGAATTATAACAGGCGTATTTTTAGAAAGAAAATTATTTAGAGTTAGACATTAATTTTAGATTAATATAATAATTATTTTAAAATATCTATATTAAAGATAGTTTTTTATTTAAGAGTTATTATTAATTTTTAAGTAGATTTTAATTCAGTTACAATTGTTTATTTAATTATTAAATTTTATCGTGTAAATGTTTGAGGTCTTATTGTAAGCTTCACAAAAAATGAGATGTTAAAGATTCTTGTGGTGGTATTGTTACAACTATTAGTATTAATGGTGCTCTCTAAGCTCATAAAATATATAGCTGTATCCTTTTCCTAGAAATTAGTATAGAATTATTTCTTGCATTTTAAGCATTTCGAATGGAATACTAATATAAAGTATTTTTTATTAACAATGATAGAAAACAGGAAAGAATCTACAACAAGTTATTCAGTCTAGACCTATATTCGCAGAATATATATATAGGTTATTTTTCCAATTTTGTATTGTTTAAAACCAAAAAATCATAGAAAAAAAAGCAAAAAACTTACCTACATGTGAATAAACAGTATACCGTAATTCTTCTCTTGGCCATTGCCATGATGCATTGAAGGACATTGCCTGTGAAATTGAACGAGCGAGTCACAAAAACAGTATTGATATTTACTCAGAAATTTGATATC
>VDFB02285034.1:0-49339 GCA_007258455.2 Sequoia sempervirens | reverse complement strand
AAAATAGTGAAAATTAAAGCAATTTATAAAGTATTGCTTTAATCTTGCTTTACATGGTTTGCAGATCTTCATAATTTGACTAATTAATCTTGTTTAATTTTTTTTTTTTGAAAACAAAATACAGACCCAATTGTAGGCTGCGCCACTTCATGGGTTTCTCAGATTTGTTGAAGAATTCCTCACTTCATCTTATAAACTCCATCTTCAGATTTTGGTTTTTTGCGAAGCAAGTTCGAAATAGTTCCTATCATTTTATGTGATTTCTTGTAAATGAAATCCTTCCATTAATGGGCTTGATCCATTATGTATTTTTGCATTTTCGGTATCTACTAGGCGTGGCCCACAATGTATTACATGTGTTTCTTGCATCTCTTGCAAAAAACCCAACATGGGTAAGCTGAAAAATGGTGAAAAATATGTATTTGAAAACAAAACCCCATGTGGGTATTCTGTAATTTGAAAGAAACACCTATTTTTGTTCTCTGTCAAAACCATCAAATGGGCTTTTCTGAAACAAGAGGAAAATTCATATGTAAGATGAAAACTTCATATGGGTATTTGGGAAAATGAAAGAAAACCCCTCTGTTATCCTTTAGCAGCATGATAATTGCACTTCTGGAACTAAAATAGTCCTCCTCTTCACTGTTTTCTTATTCTAATTGTAGCTATATGCTTTTCATTTAAATGCTTGACAAAGATTAAAGCCTCTGATATTCTCTATTTCCTTTACTTCTTATGGTTGTTCATGTATTGAAAAATCTGTATGCCTATTGAAGGCTCTTTTAGTTTGTTCACTGTCATAATACGATAAAATACTTACTTTCATACCATTGTTGCTACTCTCATGACATCTGCAATACGTTCTAAAAATGATTATATTCTCATACATAACACCATATCTGTCATTCACTGGCTAAGGCATACTCTTATACCCTTATGGTATTGACCCCCTCATGAATGGGCTCGTAGCATCTGATGATCTTCACTCACCACTCTTCTTGTATGATTACCTTCATGCTTGTACATGAATGCTTCAAGAAAGAACATGTATTTTTAGCTCAACATTCTCATAAAAATGAAAACCCACTATGTGCTATATCATTTGTTAGAAGCTATACTAATAAGGAATTATGTATGCCTGTTCACTATCATCATCATGAGATAGAACACTGTTGTACAAAATAGGGCATTATGAAACAATATGAATAACACAAATAAAACAACACATATGCAATCAATTTGGTAGTGTTTAAAATATGCTTTCGAAGTGAGTTCATTGATTTCATTGTCCATTTGTAGCTTTCATTTCATTGCTTCGATCTAACTGTTATGAATGAATAATGAACCCAATTGCTCTTTATCAAAATCTGTTTCACTTTCTTTTGAATACTTAGACAAGCATGATAAGTATTTTCTTACTTACCCCACTTGTAAGTTTAAGGGGCAGCATGCCGAGCTCTACCCTTGTGGGAGCCCATTTTACCCCACATGCTTTATGTCTTCATAAGATGATCATCTACATGACTTTTCCTATACCTGCACAAGGAAGCAAACAATGTTAGCAAAAAAAAAACATATGATGATGATGTTCTTCCTTCAGCTCATGTTTATGCTCTTTTCTTTAGTTGGTTCTATGCATTGCAAGGATTGAAATATATCTCTGTTAGTAAGGCATGTAGTATAGTTCATATCTCGAGCTCTTAATTCACGCCCTTCTTAATCTTTTGCAGGTACACTCAGGAGTGGAAGCAGGATGGAGCAAGCTATGAGGCAGCAACCAAAACCAACTCAGGAAATGACGGATATGTCCCATTTTACTTGTCACTTTCTCTTTTAGTTGTATATTTCCTTTCTTGAAATGAATGGAAATGGCTAAAACCACGACTTGTGTGGATATTTAAATTTTGTTCTTTCATTTCCATTCTGAAAGAAAAGCATTGAGATGTAATGTTGTACTTGTCATTTGTATTCTTGCAATCAAATGAACATATGTAATGTGAATCGTTTCATGAAATAAACAAAAGCATTTTGTTACGCTTCATCATTCGCATATTCAGTTCTGTACCTCATTTGATTTATGAAATATTTGAGCAATACTTCTTGTGATTCAATTTCTCAAACAGTTGCATAACTATCACTTGATGAATGATACATAAAGTGTAAATAGCACTTGAGCATAAAAAAAAAAAACTATTCTTTCCACCTTAAGATATAATAGTATTTAACCAACTCCACCAATTGAGCTGTAGCAAAAAATTGGTAACAATTATCTTTGTAGTGTAATGGCCACCACAAATTCCTTCATGACAACTCTTGAGAACCTATTAGGTTTTTTCAAGGGTTAGGCATCTCGATAAAATGTCATCTCTATTGAGATTAAAAAAAACATTCAAGTAAAATAAATTTAAGAGCCTAGAAATTTAAATCTCTTTGTTCTTTTTATTCAGGTTATTAGGTCAAGCCTAAGTATTGAAATGATAAATCACGATATGATACTAGTTATCTTGTGAAAGATAGCAATCCCATTCTTGCATGCAAAGTCTTATATTGAACTTTGTGAATATTTTAGATTCTTGTACATTTTAAAAATAAGATCTCACATGTAAATTTTCATCTACAACAAGGATAACTGGATTTATGTTAAATTAGCATTTTCAACCAAGAGTTTTACAAGATCATTACATTTAACGGTTTTAGATGTTTCAAATTCTAGATCATACTCTTGAGTATTGAAGATCCATTTTTCTAATCTTACATTAATAATGGGATACCTAAGTAGGTGGGATAATACAATCACATTTGAGCATACAAATATTTTATTTCCCATCAAGAGATACTTATATTTAGCAAGAGTTGAAACTAAGGACAATAAAAAAAATTCAAGTAAAGGATACCTTATTTCAACATATTTCAGAATTTCACTAAAAAAAGGTTTTTCTTTTTTACTATATTAAGTGATTATAGTACCTATTGGTTTATTAGTGGTGTTGTTGTACATAATGAAGGGCTTTTTAAGGCCTAGTTTAGCTAATATTGAAGAACTAGCGATGACTTGTTTCAAGTTTTCAAAAGCAACTTTAGAATGTCGATCCCAAAGAATGATTTAATCTTTTTTAACTAAAATTTATAAAGGATTAGTCTCATTAGAGAAATCAACCATGAATTTACTCATGAAGCTGATCTTACTGAAGATGGAACAATTATTAGACTTATCTTTTTGTGGAAGCAGCTCAATAATTACCTTAACTCTTTTAGGATCAGAAAAAAATATTGTTTTGATATGGAATTTCCCCAATAAATTACGCTTAGTTACTTTGAACACTAATTTATTGGGATTAAGAGAAAACCCATGTTATTTATAATGGATCAAAATTTCATGAGCATGATCAATGTGTATTTTTTGCTTCTTGTAATGAAGGATGAGGTCATCAAGGTAAACTTGAATTATGACTTTGATCAAGTTATTAAAGCCACGTGCATGATTATTTGAAAGGTGGCACTTGTTGGAAGAATGGAGAACATCTCATTTTTCTATTTTTGTGTTGTCATTGATGTCCCCATGTTATATGAGTTGCAACTGCAAGGTAAAGTATGATTTGGTATCTAAACTGGTATGCAGTTATTATCCTCTAGTATTTTGGTCCGCAGTCCTTTGCTGTTGGTTATTGTTACTTGTGATTTTGGGAAATGTTTTATGGATGTTGGAAGCACGTATGTTAAAAATCTCACATATTCAGTTGCTCGTATGGTGAGTTGGCATTATTTTTTTATTGCATTTTTCTATTAGGTCTATTTCTGGCTGACCTGATGGATAGTTGATGTTATAGTGAATTAATTTTGTTGCAGATATATGTGTGACCTATCTTAGGTCCATTCCGACATGTTGTAGCATGCTAAATATTTGAATTATCTTTGGAATTTTTTTGTAAATACTTGAAGCTGACAGTTGGTATTTTTGGTAAATAAGGATTGCATCTAATTAGGCCAACCTAATTGATGCTTGCAGATGTATCGGCTATATATATTGGACAGTTTTTGAGATTGGATGAGATGATGTTGTTGTTGATGTGAATGTGAAGAAGTGCAAAAGTGATGAAGTGTGTTAAGTCAGTTTATTGAGCTTCAAATGAACTAAATTAGTACTTGCTACCTATGTACATTATCAGTTCATTTTATGGTTGTAAGCCATTTTGTCATTGTAATTTTGTAGGTAGTGAGCCTCTCATTTTGGACAGTGAGTTCTTGGCAATGAGCCACCCCTTTTGTAATATTTTATAACCGGTTATACTATATTGTGAACTAACACTCACCGTGGTTTTTCCCATTTTGAATTTTCCACGTAAAAATCATGGTGTTCATGTGTTGTGTGTTTTCATGTCTTGTTAATGCTCTTGCTTATCTTTACTATTATATGCATTGGAGTAATTAGATGGTATTGTTGTCAAATAAAGTTTGCACCCTTGCTAAGCTATCAACTATAGCAACCTATTGACACATTGGAACACTTCGAGGTTGTGGATGACCTAAGAATGAAGTGGACCTCCAAATTATGGGCTGGTTCCCCTTAAGATACCTTGAGAAAACTAAATAATGATAAGGAAAAGAGTAAGCAGGATATACTTGAATTTAAAACCTATCACTAACAGGTGATACACCAAAGATAAAAATATGACAATACTACAGAAAACACACATAAAATCTCAATAGAGCTAAACAATCTCACAATACAAAGATTTATGTTTATAAAAAATGAGTCTATGTAAGGTTCTGACTGTTCTAATGCTTAACACAAGGAAAATAAAGATGTTTTCATAGATATAAATGCAATAGAAAGAGATCACTAAAATAAACCAGTTTTATGACATAATATCTTTTGCATCCAGTACTGAAGGAATCTGATAAAATAAAGGATCACATAGAATTTTATCATGCAACTCACAACCAATACTAAATGTTAACAAAGAATCTGTGAAGGAAATGACTTTCTATTGATAAAATAAGGAGTGTCTGTGTTACAGATCTGTAGTGTTCATGAAAATGAGTTACAAAGTCTAAATAATGCTCTTTCAGCAATCTCTTAACCAATAACTACTTTACAAAAAAGGCAAAAATGCCATATATACCAAAGAGTGTCGGCCCCTGCCCTAGGGTTTTTACAAAAATGAGTCGACGCCTGGACACATTGGCCCTAGAAGTGCTTTGGAATGAAGTTAATGAGGCATTAAATGCACATACCCTGTTTGCGTCTGTGAAAGCTTGCTCCCAGGCATGGCCTTCAGATCTTTACAATGATCGCATTATCTTCGCGACCCTCGTGTCCAGGCTCGAGACTTGGTCAGAGCCACTTTGAATGCTCTATGACATGGTCATTAATGTTGGCCCATTTTTACTAGCCGACGCTCCAGCTGTTATCGTGACTCGCGGCCTCTTCCCCTTCGGCTCTCCTCTTGCCCTAGATCCTTCTGCAACATCAGATTTACCCTATCAGACTCAAACGTCATTGCTTTACCGAGCTGACCCATGTCACACACATTCTATTGATCATTCTTTACAGGGGGAGTCAAACAATCAAACGACCCATGGTCTATCCCTAGCTCCCTTTGATTGGTGGAACACACACCACGTAAGCATTTCGGGCAATCAAAGGTCATTCAAGAGGATTGCATGTCAGTGAGACATTAGCCATGTCTCCCCGATGAGATTAGACTTCAAAGCAGGAGTCGACATGACACACAACTATTGGAAAGACCTTATATCGAGTTGCAAAAGTTACATCGATGTCCCAAAATTCTCGCCCAGACTACCGCTATCGGCCAAAACAACACCAGGTCGGCGGGACATCATAGCGAAATCCTCCACTCTCCTTGAGCTTACCTCACTTTGGTATGACCCTATTGGGTCAGCATGACTTCATGTATTCAGAAAGAGGTCACAGTGGGCACCAAGAGTCATACCGATATCCTTTTTGATTGGCAAGTCCATCGCTATCGGCAAGACTCTCCATTGTTGGCAGGACCTTTCACCGAGCCTTTCATCCTTCGGCGAGACACCATCGGGTCGGGGAGACTTTATGATGAACTCAAATCTTTCGTTGAGACCTTTCAAAACTGGCAGGAGTCAGGCCAAGATGGAATCACAACTGGGATCGGGGTCAAAGTGGGGGGGCAACACAAAAGAGTCGGCGGGACTGGAACCGGAACCAAATACAGACCTGAAACTTTTTTGAAGTTTCAAGTTTGGATTCCGACCCAGTCCCGCCCCCGACAAAACTCAAAAGAAGAAGAAAAGGACGAGAAGGAAGAAAGACGAACGAGAGAAAGAACCCCCCGATAAAATACAAAGAACAAAGGAAAAAGAACAAGACTTGTGGAATCGGGACCGAAGTTGGAACAGGGGAAAAACCAAAGAGTTGGCGGAACCAGAACCAAAACCAAATCCGGACCTGAAATTTTTTGAAGTTTCAAGTTCGGATTCCATTCCAATCCCACCCCTAACAACATACAAGGCACAAAGGAAGAAAGAAAAACACAAGGAAGGAAAAAGAGGAGGAGACATCCCCCAACCACCGGTAGCGAAAAATAAAAGAAAAGAAGGGCGGAATCGGGATTAGAACCAGAATAGAAACAGGAACTGAAACTTTTGAAAAGTTCCAAGTTCAGATTTCATCCCGAACCAGCCTCCAGCAACATGCAAAGATGACGAAAAAGGGACTAAAAGGAAGAAAGAGAAGGGGGGGAAACACCCCCCGACCACAAAACAAAGAACAAAGGTAAGACAAACAAACAAGCCCGGCGGAACCGAGACCGAGATGGTACCAGAACCTGGAACTTCAAAAAAGTTCCAGAGTTCAGTCTCGGTTCTGGTTCCACCCCCGATAGAACAAAGGAAAAAAGGGCATGAAGAAAACAAAACAAAAAAGGGGAAAACAAGGCAAGGACACAAGATGAAGACCCACCCCAAAAACCAAACACCTGCACGCTAGGCTCAACCCTTATGAGAGCCTCATTTAATCCACGTGCCGAATTTAAAACATAATTTCCCCTGTAGCTGCACAAGAAGCAAACAAGTTAGAGAATATGTAACCTTGATGCAAATGGTCCTCCATTTGGTCTTCATGAACACTTGAAACATAGGTTGCCCTGATTGAGCCCATAGGTGAAAATCGGGTAACATTTCTGGAGACCTCAGTTGGATGTTTTCCTACTAAACATGCAGACCAGTAGCCTAGGCCAATCCATTGGGCATGGAGTCACTGGGAAAACTAAAAAATAGACTTGGAGCGGCCTTATGCATGGCTGTAACTCACCTGAGACTCATAGAACATAACAGGTTGCTGAAAACTTAATGAAAATAGGAAAAAAATGAGGTGAAACTTTTTATTGTGCTAGGACAACACTTAGGGAATGAAAACTGAACCTATTCTCTAGAATTTTAACAGCTATATACAGATTTAGGTCCATACCTCAGAAGCAACGTTTGAGGTGAATCCCATTCACTGGGATTGGTTTCACTACACCATCCAACCTAGATAGCTAGAAAGCATTATGCTGTTTCTCCTTAGTAATGATATATGGCCCAGTCCAAAGTGCATCAAATTTGGAGTGCTTTCTAGGCTTGCTTTTTAATTCATCCCACTTTAGCACTATGTCACCTTCTTGGAACACTCTGGGAGATGCCTTTTTATCGAATGACCTTTTCATTTGAGCCTGGTATTGCTCGATCCTTTTCACTGCTTCAGCTCTGAGTTCTTCAAGCTCAATTAACTGAGCCAACCTTGCTATCATAGGTTCCTCCTCAATCATATCAAGCTGGTTTACCAGATCAAGGGCTAGGAGTTCAACTGAAATGGGCAATCTTGCCTCTTTTCTGTACACTAACATGTATGGAGAAAGTCTTGTAGACCTTTTTGACGTAATCTTATCAGCCCACAAGGCTGATTTTAGCTTGGTGTGCCAGGCCTTCTGATTGTCCTTCATAGTTCTCTTAATGATCCTCAGGAGATTCTTGTTAGTGGACTCAGCTTGTCCATTGCTCTGCAGATAATAATTAGAGGATGTACTCAGATATATACCATTTTTGATAGCCTAGTCAAAAATTTTAACACTCACAAAAACAAGGGCATTGCCTGACACAATAGAATTTGGGATACCAAATTTGGTAACTAGCTCTTCGTAGAAATTCAGGACAACAGATTCATTAGCTTCTTTGAGTGCCACAGCTTTAGTCCATATTGAAAAATAATTAGTGGCTGTGAGTATCCACTTGTGGCCTACACTTGATGGCGGGTTTATAACCCCAATGAAATCCAAACCCCATTTCATGAAGGGCTGATCAATTTGAATCGGTTGCAGTGGGAGGGCTACCAGCTTCTCCTTTCCAGCAAAAATAACACACTCTTTGCATCTTCTTACCCATGCATGAGCGTCTTTGAATAAGGTAGGCTAGTAATAGCCTCCTTTCATTATTTTAAGAGCTATGGCTCTCAGAGAAAAGTGTCCGCCAACTGACCCTTGATGGAATTCATACAACACTCTATCAACCTGATCAACTTCACTACATCTTAACAGGATACCATGGAAATCTCTTCTAAACAACAAACCATTTAAAAGAACATAAGGTATGGATTGTAGTCAATAATACCTTCTTCTGGATCTAGTCAGATCAGGAGGGCACTCACCAGTCAATAAAAAATGTGTGATTTCTATAATCCAACCAATAGGAGAAGGTATAGCAGTTTGTTGTCCATCTTGGAGTGCTAAAACATAACTTTCCTCCTCCTTTACACTACTATTGCTGTCCCCAGTAAGCTGTTTGTAGAGACCTCTCCCTCTTATTAGTTTGGTAACATTTATTTCAAGGTCATACTCCATCACCTTAGTGACCCAACCAGCTCTTCTATCACTCAAATCTTTGTTTAATAAAAACTCTTCCACACTTGGATGAGCAACCATCGGTATAATCTTGTTATTGGAAAGCATGTGCCTAAACTTCTTTAAGATTCTTATGACAACAAGAACATGTCGCTCTACAAAAGTATACTTGAGCTCGTAATCTTTGAGTCCTTGATTGAAGAACACCATGAGTTGTTCATATCCTTCATCATTTCACTGTACAAGTATGGCTGAAAGTGAATCAATATTTCCATAGGCATATAAAATGAAATTTTTAGAAAAGTCAGGGTTCAGAAGTGTAGGTGCAGTTGCTAATGCCTCTTTTATAAGCTCAAAAATTCTTTTCCCTTCTTCAGTCTAGCTGAAAGGTACATTCTTTCTCAGCATGTGAGTTAGTGAACTTAACAAATCAACAACGTCAGGGATAAACCTCCTAACAAAGTTAATCCTATTGATAAAACTCTGTAGACATTTCTTGTGCATTGGTAAAGGAAGAGTTAAGATAGCACTTATCCTTTTAGGGTCAATAGTAATACCCTATTTAGATACCACATAACCAAGCAATCTTCCTTCATGAACAAACACACACTTCTTGGGGTTAAGTGATATCCCAAATTCCCTACATTTTTCAAAAATCTGCCTCAAATGACTCAGATGATCCTTAGCCTCCTTAGAAAAAACTGTGATATCATCAAGATAGACTAAGACTATCTTGTACATTAAACCCTGAAAGGCCATATCCATCACCTTTTGAAAGGTTTCCCCAAAATTAGATAAACCAAAGGGCATTTTCTGATAGGCCAGAATTCCCCATTTTGTGGTGAAGGCTGTCTTGTACCGATCCTCTTTTTTCACTAATATCTGGTTGTAGCCAGAATAGCCATCTAATAAGGAAAACCTTTCCGACCCTGAAACTACCTGAAGTATCTACTCCATAGAAGGTAGAGGATGACGGTCCTTTAAGGAGACCCTATTTAAGTCACGAAAATCTACACAGAGTCTTATTTCACCATTTTTCTTTCTTACTGGTACTAGGTTTGAAACCCATGAGGTGTGCTTGATGGAGAAAATAATGCTGCTTTCAATCAACTTATCTAGCTCCCTTTTCATCAAAGGTTCTAATTTAGGATTCAAGGGCCTCTGCTTTTGCCTAATAGGTTTGACATTAGGCTCAAGTTCAATGGTATGTTGAGCAAGCTGGGGATTAAATCCCTTCAAATCACTATATTTTTAGGCAAAGATATCATTAAATTCTTGACAAAGCTGAATAAAAACATGCTTCTCTTCAGCTGTACATACATTGCCTAACTTAAGAAGCTTTTCTTTGAAGACTTCAACTTCTTCGTAGTGATCTTGTTGAACCTGAATACTCCCCTTAGGTTTTCTAGCTTTATCATAAGTATTAAAAGTGGATTCTAAAGTGACCAGGCCTTTGGGCAACTTGTTGTTTTTTAACTAGATAATCTGGTCACTGTACTGGTGCTGTAGCTTTTCCTGATTGGTATGTGAGAACTTCGCTTCTTCTCTTAAAAAATTGACAATCTACTGGTCACTATTAAAGACTTGCCAGTGTATGTTATTATCAGGCACAACAAGCCTAACTACAATCTTGATATGCTAATTAGGTTTATCACTACAGATTTCCTTTGGAATATCATGTTCAGCTCCTACAACAACTAATCTATCATCATGTTTATTTTGAGCTCTAGGAATGGAAATAAGATTAAATGCCTCAAATCCCTCTAAGAGGTCCCATACCCTATTCATGTAAGACCTGAGCATATCATTTTTAACAACATTAAGATTTCTCACCTGATTGACAGCCAACTCGCTGTCACCATAAACTTTTAGACAGCGGATACCTCTCTATCTCGCCCACTCCAAGCCTTGGACTAGAGCTTCATATTTAGCAGAATTACTAGAATAGCTAAAACATAATCTAAAAGCTAGATAGTACTTCTAACCTTCTGGTGATACCAGCATACATCCACCACCAGTACCTACTCTACTCTTTGAGCCATCAAAATATAGCTCCCACAGATCATTTTCATGCTGCTCACTATGCTGTTCCTTGTTCTTTTCAATATTAGGCATAAAAGATTCCATCTCATGCATCATATAAACCCTGATGTCAACCTCCTCTAGTTGCTCACCTGTGCCAACTTCATGAGCTTGAGGTGCCCACTCTTTAGAAAGAATATCTGATGTTCTTTCTGTTTGAATCTCAGCCTCTTGAACAACAGGCTGTTTCACTTGTACACTTGTAAACAAGTTGGAATTGATAGGAGATAGATTGTAAGGTTCAACATGAACCTTGGCTATGGGTTTTGATTTAATAGTGGCTCTAGTGCCATATCTAGTTTTGAACAGCATGTGAGACCAATCGGAGGATAGGTAACCACCTATCTTGGCTGTAAAATCCCTAGATAAACAAAGGGAAAAGTACGGGGGCAACTCAATAATATATATATCCTGTGGTATTGCAAAATTGGGACAAACATGTAGAGTTAAGCTCAAATTTTTAATGACCCCCACTGTGTTAACAATAGTACCGTCCAATTGCACTACCCCCTTTTCTAGTGGCTCATATTCAATTCCCAACTTATCGACAATTTGTTTGGGCATAACTAAACTACTAGCCCCTGAGTCAATCATACAATTGTGAACTAGATGATCTCCTATAATCAATGACAAATAAAAAGGAGGTGGCTTGGCCTTAGCAGCTTGTTGTTCGTTACTACCAACCATAGTGTTAGCCAACGAAACCTTCTCCTTTTCTACACTAGGCTCATTTGAGACACTTAAGCCTGATAAGGAAGATTGAAGCAGGTCCTTTTGACCTAGAATACTCAGAGAATCCCATATTGAAATGGGTACATTAATTTTTTTCATATGCTCTAATATACTGAAAGTTGTAGCAGGTTTAACTTGACCTTTGGGAGGAATAACATCACCTTTAATTGAAGGCACCTGGGTTGATGAATCAGACTATTGCTTGCCTACCAAAGGCTAGCCCCTTGATAGCATTCAGATCTGGTCAACTTTTGATGAGCCAGGAGCATTTTGATGCTAGTTCAACCATTGTTTTGATTGAGTCTGAACTATATTAGGCTTATGTACCTCATCTATTGCCCTCTTCTTACTGCATGTATTGTCTACAATTGAAGAATCAACATGGACTACTCCACAAAATTCATCCCCTTGCCAGTTTAGGAATGTAGACTCATGTGTCTGTTGCTCTTGCTGTTGTACTTCAGTTGTTACGAGTACACTAGACTGTATTGCTAAACTATTCTAAACCATCAAGGCTTGGTTAAGCAACCCATTACACAGGTACTCTAATTATGGGGTTGATTACACAGAAAGCACCACTCATAATCTTGAACTAAATTGTTTTGGACAGGTGCAAGCTCTTTGGAAGTGCTTGCAGTATTGGAGTCATAAGCTTGATATGGCCTTGGGTTAGGAGTAGATCTTTGGCATTGATTATAAGGCTAATAAGGTGGTCTATTGGTCTGATTTTGCTGGTAATTAGACTGAAATGAGGGCTAATAAGGCTTAAAACCTTAATTTTGCTATTTTTTGAGATTAACCATCTCATTGTGAAAGGTCGTTAGAAGGCCTTTAATCTCTTGCAGTTCATTAGACTGAGCTGGAAATGCATTTACTTGGTCGTTAGGCTGGGTATCAGGTGCTAGAAATGCTGGTGTACTTGGAATAACAACCAAAGGAGGTAACTGCATAGGGATTGGAGGCTGAAAAGTAGGAAATATTGGAATAGGTGGTCTTGGGGCAATTTTACCAGCCTGTATGAGGCTATTCTTAGCTCTAACAACTACACCATATGTTGCAGGAAGTGTATCACCTCCCATCGATTGAATCATTACATAAATATCACTATTTAAAGCTCTTAAATAGTATAAAAATACATGATTAGTAGTAGGTCTTACAGTTTGTGGGATTCTATCCCATGTCCTCTGGAAACGGTGATTGAAATCTGACATAACTTCATGTGGAGCCCTCTTGATTGTAGACAACTTCTCCACCAATGACAAGTGGTCTGATTTATCTTCAAAAAACTGGCACAACTGACTGCCTAACTCATCCCATGTTGCTATGGAGTTGATCGACAGGCCTTTGAACCATTGCAAGGATTTTCCTTTAAATGACGCTACCAACAATTTGAGTGCAACATTTTCTTCGATCACATGGTGAACAACACACAGGTTGGAAACATCCTTTATATGCTTTTATGGGGTGGTATGATCCTCGCCATGAAAATATGGCAAACTTTTTAAGGCAGCGACATGAATTTCATCATGCTGAGTCAGATTCAGTGGGTTGCCTTGGTTAAAAGCAACAAATGGCTGGTTCCTCACTGCTAGAATCATTGTCACTGGGATATACTTAGTAATAAGAACAGGAACAATAGTATGGTCTCTCACAGAATGACTCGACTTGGATTTTCTGAAATGAACAACTTTCTTTTGAACCTTCTGGATTTCTCTCCCCCTTCTAGGCAGGGACAACTGCAAATACTCAAAAATAGATGAATTACTCCTAGTCTGCACTCTTCTCATGAGCAGTAATGCACTGGAACTGCTAAATTTGAGCTTGAAGTCGCCAAGTATGTTGAAATTTGTCTCTTAAAGACTGCAATTTCTGCTGCACATACCAAACAACAGTATGATAATTTTGATTTGAGACTGAAACACAGCTCTTAGTCCCACCGGGTGTGCCAAAAACTGTTGTCAAATAAAGTTTTTACCCTTGCTAAGCTATCAACTATAGCAACCTATTGACACATGGGAACACTTCGAGGTTGTGGATGACCTAAAAATGAAGTGGACCTCTAGATTATGGGCTGATTCCCCTTAAGATACCTTGAGAAAACTAAAGAATGATAAGGAAAAGAGTAGAAGGATATACTTGAATTTAAAACCTATCACTAACAAGTGATACACCAAAGATAAAAATATGACAATACTACAAAAAACTCACATAAAATCTCAATAGAGCTAAACAATCTCACAATACAAAGAATTATGTTTATAAAAAATGAGTCTATGTAAGGTTCTGACTGTTATAATGCTTAACACAAGGAAAACAAAGATGTTTTCACAAATATAAACGCAATAGAAAGAGATCACTAACATAAACCAGCTTTATGACATAATATCCTTGCATCCAGTACTGAAGGAATCTGATAAAATAAAGGATCACACAGAATTTTATCATGCAACTCACAACCAATACTAAATGTTAACAAAGAAAATCTATGAAGGAAATGACTTTCTATTGATAAAATAAGGAGTGTCTGTGTTACAGATCTGTAGTATTCATGAAAATGAGTTACAAAGTCTAAATAATGCTCTTTCAACAATCTCCTAACCAAGAACTACTTTACAAAAAAGGCAAAAATGCCATATATACCAAAGAGTGTCGGCCCCTGCCCTAGGGTTTTTACAAAAATGAGTTGGCACCTGGACATGTCAGCCCTAGAAGCACTTTGGAATGAAGTTAATGAGGCATTAAATGTGCATACCCTGTTTGCGTTGGTGAAAGCTCGCTCCCAGGCGTGGCCTTCAGATCTTTACAACGATCGCATTAACTTCATGACCCTTGTGTCTAGGCTCGAGACTTGGTCATAGCCGCTTTGAATGCTCTGCGACATGGCCATTAATGTCGGCCCATTTTTACCAGCTGACGCTCCATCTATTATCGTGACTCGTAGCCTCTTCCCCTTCGGCTCTCCTCTTGTGCTAGATCCTTCTGCAAGTTGACCTCCTTCGAGAAGCAGCATCAGATTTACCCTGTCAGACTCAAACGTCATTGCTTTACCGAGTTGACCCATGTCGCGCACATTCTATTGATCATTCTTTATAGGGGGAGTCAAATAGTCAAATGGCCCATGGTCTGTCCCTAGCTTCCTCTGATTGGTGGAACACACACCACATAAGCTTTTTGGGCATTCAAAGGTCGTTCAAGAGGATCGCATGTCGGTGAGACACTAGCTATGTCTAACTGATGTGATTAGACTTCATAGCAGGAGTCGACACGACACACAACTGTCGGCAATACCTTATATCGAGTTGCAAAAGTTACATCAATGTCCCAAAATTGTTGCCTAGACTACTGCTATCGGCCAAGACAACACCAGGTTGGCGGGACCTCATAGCGAAATCCTCCACTCTCCCTGAGCTCACCTCACTTCAGCATGACCCTATCAGGTCAACAAGACTTCATGTATTCAGCAAGAGATCACAGTGGGCGCCAAGAGTCATACCGATATCCTTATTGATTGGCAAGTCCATCGCTATCGGCAAGACTCTCCATTGTCATCAGGACCTTTCACCGAGCCTTTCATCCTTCGGTGAGACACCATCGGGTCGGGGAGACTTTATGGTGAACTCAAATCTTCTGCTGAGACCTTTCAAAACTGGCAGGAGTGGGGCCAAGATGGAACCGGAACTGGGATTGGGGTCAGAGTGGGGGGCAACACAAAAGAGTTGGCAGGGCCAGAACTAGAACCAAATCCGGACCTGAAACTTTTCTGAAGTTTCAAGTTCGGATTCTGACCCGGTCCCGCCCTTGAAAAATCTCAAAAGAAGAAGAAAAGGACAAGAAGGAAGAAAGATGAATGGGAGAAAGAAACCCCCAAAAAAATACAAGGAACAAAGGAAAAAGAACAAGACTGGCAGAATCAGGACTGGAGTCAGAACGGGGACAAAACCAAAGAGTCGGTGGAACCAGAACCGGAACCAAATCCGGACCTGAAACTTTTTGAAGTTTCAAGTTCAGATTTTGTTTCAATCTCGCCCCCGAGAACATACAAGGAATGAAGGAATGAAGAAAAACACAAGGAAGAACAAAGAGGAGGAGACATCCCCCAACCACCGGCAGTGAAAAAGTAAAGAAAAGAAGGGAGGAACTGGGATCAGAACCAGAACAGAAATAGGAACTGGAACTTTGGAAAAGTTCCAAGTTCGGATTCCATCCCGAACCCGCCTTTGACAACATGCAAAGACGACGAAAAAGGGACTAAAAGGAAGAAAGAGAAGGGGGGGAAACACCCCCTGAACACATAATAAAGAACAAAGGTAAGACAAACAAACAAGCCTGGCGGAACTGGGACCAGGATGGGACCAGAATCCGGAACTTCAGAAAAGTTCCAGAGTTCAGTCTCGGTTCCAGTTCTTCCCCCGACAGAACAAAGGAAAAAGGGGCATGAAGAAAACAAAATAGAAAAGGGGAAAAACAAGGCAAGGACACAAGATGAAGACCCACCCCAAAAATTGAACACTTGCACATTGGGCTCAACCCTTATGGGAGACTCATTTAATCCACGTGCCGAATTTAAAACATAATTTCCCCTGCAGTTGCACAAGAGGAAAAAAAGTTAGAGAATATGTAACCTTGATGCAAATGTTCCTCCATTTGGTCTTCATGAACACTTGAAACATAGGTTGCCCTGATTGAGCCTGTAGGTGAAAATCGGGTAACAGGTATTTGTTCAATAAGTTTAAGAAGATACTGATTCACCCCCCCTCTCAGTATCTTGGATATTCAACAATCAGTATTAGAGCTTGGTTCCTCCAGAAAATGCTAATAGCTTGAGGAAGATATTGAAGATGGAACAAATGGATGATAAAGAAGAGACCTGGGCTGCGCTTGAGGATCTTGAGAAGGTTGAAAGTGAAAACATAGATTTGAAAGAAAATCTTGATGAAGCAAATGAATGTGTCCAAAAATTAAAAGAGAAATTGAAGAAGTTCAAAGAAAGACATAGGGAAGTAAGTGAGTAGTTGAAGCAAGCTAATGAAGAGATTACTAGTTTGAAGGTGCAAGTAGAGGAAAATAAAAGAATTGAAGAATGTTGAATAAAATGGTACAAAGAAATTCTAATGAATGCACTAAGCTTGAACAGGAAATTGTGAATCTGAAAGTAGATCTGGAGAAAGAAAAACTATGTGAAAATAATTTCAAATCCATCTCCGACAAGCTTGATGAGTTGTTTTTTAGGGCAGAAGCCAAGTAAAGACAAAGGAGGCTTGGGAATGGAAGGAGGTGAAAACTCTAAGGATAATCAAAAGACTCAGAATAAAGGGAAGCATAAAAGAAATCCAAGAAACTTTTCCAGAAGACCGCCTATCAGTCAGCCAAATGATCAAAGGTATCTATCCTTCAATTGTGTTTTCTTTTCATGTAATAAATTTGGTCATAGGGAAATTGAGTGCATGAGTAGGATGAATCAGTTTCCTGGCTCCTTCTCCGATCATTGTTTTTCATGCAAGAAAGTTGGACACAGAGCTAGTGAATGCAGAACTCATATGGTGAATTGGTCTAATGGAGGGAGAATGAATCAATCTTTTAATGGCTACTACTATACATGTAACAATCTTGGACACAAAGCTAATCATTGTAGGTCAAGGGTCAATGGAGGACAAACTAATTAGAAAAATGTTATTTGCTACAATTGCAACAAACTAGGACATATCTCAAGAGTTTGCAGAAGTAAAAAGGGAAAGCAATCTACTCCAGTAGAAAAGAATGACCCAGTGAATAAAATTGACAATAATGAGGTTAAGAAAGAAATGAATAAGATTCAGAGGAAGAAAGATGAGCCTGAAATGACAAATGCGTTTGTGCCCTCATCTGGTATAGACAATTCCTCTGAGAATTAGACCTAGCAGGGTCTTAGGGGGAGCTTTAACAAAAAATTGTTTGAACCCCCTAATGTTTGGTGTGTTAATCGTTGGCACAAGAATATTGTGAATGCTTGAACTAGACCTACTCAAACATCATCAAATAACCCAATTTTAGTCAATAAACAAGTCTAAAACAATCATTCCCCATGCAATTCATTCAAATGCAATGAACAAGAAAACAAAGATAGAATATCAAATGAAAGCTTATTGAAATCCTATTCAAAAAATTCAAACCAGCATCCCATGGGGGAATTGGTGCTTCTTTGATGTGGAAAGAAGCCCTTTCCCATTCCTTGCAAAACTTTGATCCACTTGATGATGATTGTGTGCTCCTTGATGAAATTTGCAATAACCTAGCTAAGATTGATGAAAAACTATGAAGACCTGGATGAAGTGTTGATGAACTTGCATAAAATCTATAAATAATGACTTTGCCTCAAGTTGTGGATCCAAAATCAATAGAGAAGCTCTCCATTTATAGGAAAGAAGGATGGAGGAATGAGAAACATGAAGGATGTGGGATTAAAGATGAACCAATAACAATGTGCCACTTGTAAACGTGCTATTGAAGAGAGGTGGAGCACATTTTGATCAATGTGCAAATAAATGCAATTAGGTGGAAATTTGAAATTAAAAAGATAACTTGTGGAGGAAGAGTTGAAAGATGAGTTAATGCCACTTGGCTCAAGAAAAGGACATGTAAGAGGATTTAATGCCATGTTGGAGGACAAGTCCTTTTGGGAGGGAGATTTCAAAATGGAGGAATATTCCAAATAGATGCCTTTTTGAATGAAAATAAAAGAATTTATAAATCAATTAAATTGATTTACTTGTGCAAGTTGCAAAATCTAGAGGATTTGATGGATTAGAGTTAGAGTTAATTAGGATTTAATTAACTTAGATGGGGATTAGTTTGATTTGACATTTGACTTATATTTTTGGATTTATTTAAATCAAATGGGAGGAATAATGGACATTAGACTTAATTAAATAAAGTTTGATTTATTTAATTAAAAGAAGATGATGTTAGACTTAATCAAATAAATGTTAATTTATTCAATTAAAAGAAGGAATATGATTTAATCAACTAAAGTGATTTATTTAATTAAAAGAGGAACATTAGGATTAATCAAATAAAATGAGTTATCTAATTAATAGAAGATAATGATTTAATCAAATAAAGGGATATATTTAATTAAAAGAGGAATTATTATGAATTTAATTAAATAAGCGTTATTCAATTAAAAGGAGTGATGAAGAGAGAACTGATGTTAGTAAATCAGGATCAGGTGCACGAGATCAATTAATATAATTTGAACGTCTACATTTTGCCTCTCTTTGAAGCAATGTACCTGCTATGTTGGTTCAAAGAATAACCTTGCCAAGATCAAAATTAAAAAAAATTCTATTTTTTTGGATGCCCCAGCGAAAAGAAGTATGTTGGTACATTGCCGCTTCGAGAGATTGAATGAAAATCTTGATTTGAGGGTCGATCTCACAACAAAGAGGTTCAAGATGGACGTATTGATGATGTTGCTTGTATGGATGATATGATAATTATGTTTATAGGGATGATATGATAATGATTTTATGATTATGTAGTGGATGCAAATGTATGGTTTATGAGATGCTTAGAATAACCAATCTATTTTATGCAACGATGAAATGCAATGCATGTGAGATGATCAATGTTTCCTATTATGATATGATATGATATGTAGCATGCTGACAGTTTGTGGATGCAGGATGGATGCATTGGTGATTTTTTTTGATTAACTGTCATGGTACCATGTTAGCGCGGATAGAAGAAAGAAGAAATGAGATGATGATAAGAGGATCCAACAAGTCCATGATCTATGAGACTTTATTAGAGATGATGATAATGATGATGATGCTTTTCTTATCAAGAATTGGGATTTTAAAAGGGATTACTTACCTTATGTTTGATAACACACATAGGCATGAGGCATCAAGGTATAGAGAACCAAGATGGCGTTGTGTCTAGTGTGATGGAATTTGACTTGACAATCAGATGGGAGTATCCCTATTCACACCTGGCATACAAAACCTTATTTAGAATGTAATTTAGATATTTTAAACATCTCAGACCAAAGCATAGAAAGGAAAGCATTCCTATGTGGTCAACAAGATACCCAAAACACCCTCCCTATAGACCAAACAAAGTAAGCATGACTAAGGTTAAATTACAAGAATATCCAACAAGCACAATAGACAAAAGATAATGATTGATGCCCCATTCCTTTCTCTCTAAATAATTTTGATTAGACATCATCGAGAGGTCATTGGAATGAGCGCAATAAGATAAATCAAAGAAAAGATCAAGTAAACATACAAGCCAATGTTTTTCATACCACTAGCCAAGACTAAACTACGGTGATGCTTGATGTTGATGTCCATTGTAGGAAGGATGCATCCTAGGACATGATGTTATCAGATGATTTGGGGAAAATTGGATGATGGGCTATTAGTATCAAGAGTTGACCAGCTTGTTTACTTACTGACCTAGACTTGAGACCTTGACGCTTTAGTTTTCACTTTTAATCTGCTAGACCTTTTTCCAATTGTTTCACCAAAGATTGGGGGTGACGATGATTTATTATGAGCGGATGTTTATCTCAGGTGAAAGTGAAATATGACAGATGAATTTTTTCAAATATTTGGATGTTTTTGTTGTTTTGCAATGTTTTGAGGCTGTTTTTGGTATTTTCAAGATGTTTTGCAAATATTTTGATTTTTAAAATTTCTAAATTTTTTGGCGTTTTTTGAGATTTTGATCAAGAGACTAACCTAAAGACCTATCCTGGGGGCCTTGGGGGCTGATCATAGATTAGCCTTGCTTACATTATACATGCAGAGACCACGTAGTTTGATTGACACAAACTTGATTATTAATGAGATATGAATAAATGGATTGCCAGTTTATTGTGATGGACTCCTAAAGGACTGACCTAAGTATCTCAGGGGATGATCAAAGATCAACGTTGCCTATGTTTAGAGCTTAGAGACTCGTAGTTCGACAATATGACTCTATTTTTGAATTTTTTGACTTTTTGACCTGTTTTTGGATTTTGATATGTTTTGAATGTTTTTGAATGTTTTTGCTTTTATGAATGTTTTTGGATTTTTGGATTTTTTTGATGTTTTTTTTGTTTTTGATATGATTTGGATGTTTTTAGATTTTTGCCTGATTTTGACGATTTGGATGTGTGACGATATCAGTGATTTGTTTTGGGATTTTTGTTGAAAACCAAGCTAAGGTAAATTGATCTGATTGATGGATTGATAATGATAACATTGTTGAGGATACACAACAATGCAAGGATAGTGTTAAGCAACATAATGATTGGGAAGGATATCCCAAGATGAGGGATTGATTAGATTTGATTGATCAAGATTGTGAAGCTTGATTTGGAACAAAATCTGTTTGAATGATTTGCTGTGACCTTGAAGCACACATTAGATGTGACTGATATTGATTGTTTAGATTGATGTTCGATGAAAGATAAAGCTTGATAAGGAACATCTTCTTGTCAAAATATGCCATGGGATAGTGACTTTGATTTTGGATGAAAAATGCCTTGACCAATTTGATTTTATATTTTCCAATGTTCATATCACCACATAAGTTGGAAGATATAGATCAATATTTATTTCTGAAGCAAGATGTACATACCTGTCCCAATGTCTAGCAATGTATAGAATGCTATGGATGGATGCTTGGATAGGTGTATGGATGGATGGATATGGTAAGCACAAAAAGGATGTCAAGGATTATCTTGTGATAAGATAAAAGGTTCGGATAGAGGATGGTCATTTGGATAGTGCTTCATGGCTTATCTAGTAGGATAGGATCAATGAAAATGACTCATGTCAAGATGTTTACCATAAGCAAGTGTAAAGTGTGCACCAAACTTTGTCAAGATCAAGATAAGTTAGAAGATGGATGAAAATGGATTGGATAAATGGTTCATGGATGAATGGATTTATTATGGATAAGATGGATGGAATGCTAGATTTATTACGGATGAGATAAGATGCTTCCACCTGAAATGGTGCACGTAGATGCTCGATTCTACACATGATGCCTATTTTCCAGGTTTTCATCATGGTACCTGTCCAAAGCACACCCATAGTGGTTTTCACTAGAAGACGATTTTTTTCTTTATTGTTTTGAATCATTTTTCTAATTTTTTTGGATTTTTTAAATTTTTTTAGATTTTTCTGAAAGATTTTAAGCTCATGCTGAATCACCTAGTGGTATCAATGTAGATGTTTCTATCATGATGTTCCATCGGTAGCTTGCTTGAAAAATTTGCTTTGCTAAGATATGTGTACTTGAATACAACTTTTGATATTCTTGATCTGCTTTGTTGATATTAGAGTTAAATTTATCTTTGTGCACACATTACGATAGAGTGCCTTCTAAATCCTTATGATGAAGGGGTTCTGCCAATACATGGTCAAGTTGAGAATTGGATATCATACATGGAGGCATGGATGGCATTATGTGTTTAGGAATATATGGATTAGTTGAAAGCTTGGAACCTTTGACTCTCCAAACTTGGGAAGATGAGCAATGATGGGTGGATACAAAAGTGTGCATGGAATTAGGACCAACTGCTTGATATGCTTTGTACGTTGCTTGAGAAGTTTTCTTTTGCTTTTGTGGACATCTTTGATGGATAAATTTCCCTTATTTATTTTTCCCCATAGTTTCTTTGACTGATGGAGTTTGATAGGGATAATCTTTCTTTGTATTTTTTAGTATCCATGTATATTTGATTTGTCCATTATGATTCTCAACTTCTTTTTCTTTGATAATGTTCTTTTTTCTTTGATTTACATCCTTCTTTTGATGTTGGTTCAAATTTGTGGATGGGGTGATGGGTGGATGAAGATTCATGATGTGGCTGGTTGTAGTATTGGCATTGGTTTCATCATAAGGATTGTTCATGCTTCCTATGTTGACGCTTGTAGTAGATAAAATTTCCTCTAGTATTATAGAGGTATCACTGATATTTTTAGATCCCTTAATTATTGAATAACCAAGACCTTGATGCTTAGGATTGCCAATAATTTGCACTATTTCTAGGATACCTTGTTCATGTAGGCCTAATCCTTTGCCTTGATAATTCATATGTTGAAACATTTTATCTGCAATACTATATGATTTACCTGTAAACAAGTTGCTACTCCTCTACTCTGTTATGGATCTTCAAAGGTGATAGCTTCTTCATTGATAAGATAGATTTCCCTAAAAAGGTAAGTGATCCAATTTTATAAGTGATAGGGTCCTCCATAAGTGTTATAACTTCTTGATTCATATCTTTGGCTTGATCTTGTGAAATATCAGATTTTAATGCTTCTTCAAGAGGTGTGGATGATTCATTGTCCACGTAAAATTCTCCCTCATGATTCATTTTTGATATTCCTTCATAGGATCCTTCTGATTCACAACTTCTGTAGAATCCTTCTTCATGACCCATTTCTGATATGTCTCTTGATTTTTCTATATCTTGATCACGTGTACAAATGTAAAGAGTAGGAAACTATTGTTCCTTGGTAATGATATCAAGAGTATGAGACTCTTGTTTTGAATGAAGATCATCTACATTTCCATTATGAGTAAGTATCTCATGGGTAGATGGAAGAGTATGTGCTATATGGACATGATCATTATTTGTGACATATTGTATAGATAGGAGAGTTTCCATTAGATCATTGTAGTATCTTGGAGATACAAATTCTTGATCTTGATTACTTTTGATATGGTTTGGATCAAGTTCTTGACATGGGTTAGTTTCAAAGGATGGATTTCTTATAAAGGCCTCTTAGATATCTTCATTAGGCATGGGAAGTGGCTCAATATCCTATTGATCTTTGAGTGAATTTGGATCAAATGTTGAGTTGAGGATCCCTTTAGTATCTATAACCATGAGGTCAAAGGATGTGAATATGTCTTGGAAAGGACCATTGCTAGACTTTGGTGAAAGATGTTGATCATGCTTTGTAATAAATTCTTGAGACATGTACTCTAACTCATTAGTTGATGTAGAGACATTTTAACATGATCATTGGTTGATGGATCGTAGATTATGTCAATAGGATCAAATAATTCTAAAACTCCTTGAAATAGATCATTTTTGAATATTGTTGAGTATTTTTGATCATGACTAAAGAGTGACTCTTGATGCATGTTGATTTGATAATTAGATGGGGTAGAAACATATTCAAGGTGATCATTGATGGATAGTTCTTGATCATTGTTTTCAACAATTGTGGTGGGGAGATTGTCAATGCTATCACTAGTGGTTGAATCTTCATCATTGTCCTTAATAGTTATTATTTTTTGTTCAATAAGGTCTTGGATGATATTTTTGAGTCGAATACAATTTGATGTTGTGTGTCCCTTTATTTTATGAAAATAACAAATGTGCTTCTCATTATACCATGGTGGTTTAACTTGAGGCTCTTGATAATTTTCATAAACAAGGATTTTAATGAGATTCTCCTGTACCCATTTTTTCATGACATATTCGATTGGTTCCCCAAGTGGTGTGTATTTTCATTTGTTACCTTGTGAGATTTGTACTTTAAATTGACCTTGTGGTCATGATTGATCTTTGAGATGTGGCGATTGGGTTTGTTGTTGATGTTGTTGATCTTGATATCCAACTTCTTTACATTGGAGATATTGTTCTTGATGTGGTTGTGGACACAACTCAATGCTTTGATGACATGGTTTAACCAATGTAAGAGTGTATTGATTTTGGGTTGGAGATGTCTCTTGGTGCAATGAGTCAACTATTTTGGTAAGTGTAGCAATTTGATCTTGACACCCTTGATATAGTTGACTTGGTTTTTTGTTCAAGCAGATTTGGAATGTATAATTGTGGTGTTTGTATGGGATCATGGACAAATTGATTTTGGATAATGTTCTTATTTGAGATGATGTTTGGATTTGGCATTATAGGTTGAAATTGAACATTGTTGTGGTTGGGAATCACATTGCCTTGATTTAGGTAACTTTGATTTTGCATGGTTTTACCTTGACTTGGATCAATACATGGAGTCGTTAACATATTGTTTGGAATTTGAGCAACATTTGTATGATTCACAAACATATCTATCCCAAAGTTTACCAAGTGTGGATTTGAAATGTTTATGTTTAGTAAAATTGTACTCAGTATATTCACATTTGGCATGTATGGATTTGGTGGGATAATGTTGTTTGTTTGGAGACTCATGCATTGATTGTTTGGTTGATAGATTTGTAGGTTTGGACTTTGATTTAAATCTACCATAGGGGAAGGTGTTCCAAAATTTGGATTGGGAATACTCACATTTGTTGTACCATTTAGGTTTGTAGGAGATAATGATGCCATGTATGGATTGTATAAATGTAAGTTTTGATAATCAATCGACATTGTAAGGCTTTGAAATTTTGGTTGATTTAGATTACTCATGATGTATGGAGTAAATTTATATTCCATGTTCTTCTTGTGTTTTGACCTTGTTGACCTCTAAGGGATTTAGGACCAATGATGAGATGAAGGATGAAAGGGGTGAATGATATGGGTGTTGAACTTTTAAGACCCTTAGAGGAATACTAGACTTTAAGATTCTTTGGATTTTTTGATTTGGATTTGATTTGATTTGATTTGGATAATGGAATTATAAACCCCAAGATGTTGGATGTTATCTTGGAATAAACTTGTCCACAAGGAGGATAATTTAACTAAATGGGTGAGGAAGGATACATCCCTACACACTTAGCCAAACAAAGTGATTTTGATTTTGATTTGAAGGATTTTACCAAAAGTCTAGTATGAATTATTTTTCCAATGGTTCAAAAGTTGTTTGTGAGATGGGTTTTTGATTGATGTTTGAGAGGGATGAAATGATTGGTTGTTTTGATCCTAAATGAACCTAAGAGGGACTTGTTTACAAGACCAAGGTTTTGAAGAAAATGCTTTTCCCTAAGAGTACTTTAAACCAAAAGATCAATGTTTGCTCAAAATACCATACGGAAAAAGATAAACTAGCACATGTGTGGGGTTCAATTGATTTCATCTTGATTAATAATTTCTTTTATGACATCCACACTTCTTGCCTAGTTTTTCAAACTAAATGTCTATGTCTTAATTTCATTTCATCCCACCAGGTCCATTATGTGGAAATCAAGAGAATCAAGGCAATAGTTCCCTAATGTTGAATTTAGAGAGAAAATTGAGATATAAATCCAAATACTTTGAAGCCTCTAAGGATGAAATCCCTAGGGACGAGCAGTAGCACTTGGATTTTTCAAAGGTATTTGATCCTTCTAAAGGTTTGAAATTTGATGTCCTTGTTGAATGTTTATTTTCAAGATTTTGGATCCAAGTGCCAAAATGTGAATGCTTGATCTAAACCTTCTCAAACATCATCAAACAACCCAATGTTAGTCAATACACAAGTCTAAAAAAATCATTTCCTATGCAATTCATTCAAATACAATGAACAAGAAAATAAAGATAGAATAACAAATGAAAGCTTATTGAATTCCTATTCAAAACATTAAAACCAACATCCCATGGGGGAATTGGTGCTTCTTTGATGTGGAAAGAAGCCCTTTCCCATTCCTTGCAAAGTTTTGATCCACTTGATGATGATTGTGTGCTCCTTGATGAAATTTGCAATAACCTAGCTAAGATTCATGAAAAACTATAAGACTTGGATGAAGTGTTGATGAACTTGCATAAAATTTGTAGATAATGACTTTTCCTCAAGTTGTGGATCCAAAATCAATAGAGAAGCTCTCCATTTATAGGAAAGAAGGATGGAGGAATGAGAAACATGAAGGATGGGGATTAAAGATGAACCAATAACAATGTGCCACTTGTCAACATGCTATTCAAGAGAGGTGGAGCACATTTTGATCAATGTGCAAATAAATGCAATTAGGTGGAAATTTGAAATTAAAAAGATGGCTTGTGGAGGAAGAGTTGAAAGATGAGTTAATGCCACTTGGCTCAAGAAAAGGACATGTAAGAGGATTTAATGCCATGTTGGAGGACAAGTCCTTTTGGGAGGGAGATTTCAAAATGGAGGAATATTCCAAATAGATGCCTTTTTGAATGAAAATAAAAGAATTTATAAATCAATTAAATTGATTTACTTGTGCAAGTTGCAAAATCTAGAGGATTTGATGGATTAGAGTTAGAGTTAATTAGGATTTAATTAACTTAGATGGGGATTAGTTTGATTTGACATTTGACTTATATTTTTGGATTTATTTAAATCAAATAGGAGGAATAATGGACATTAGAATTAATTAAATAAAGTTTGATTTATTTAAATTAAAAGGAGATGATGTTAGACTTAATCAAATAAATGTTAATTTATTCAATTAAAAGAAGGAATATGATTTAATCAACTAAAGTGATTTATTTACTTAAAAGAGGAACATTAGGATTAATCAAATAAAATGATTTATTTAATTAATAGAAGATAATGATTTAATCAAATAAAGAGATTTATTTAATTAAAAGAGGAATTATTATGAATTTAATTAAATAAGGGTTATTCAATTAAAAGGAGTGATTAAGAGAGAATTGATGTTAGTAAATCAGGATCAGGTGGATGAGATCAATCAGTATAATTTGAACGTCTATAGATATGTTGTAAGGAATGGATAGTAAGAGGTTATGCAAGTGGAACTGGAAGAAACTATGCTGTCATGATCATTTGCAAAGAAAATTAAGGTTTTTCTGTGTAGAGAAGAAGAGTTTTTAGTAGATTTTTGAGATCTGTCGTATTTAATGTGAATTAGGGTAGATCAATGTTGTATTAAGTAAATGTGTAAGAAATCTTAATCACTTATGCATTTGAAGAAATTGGAGAGAATTTTGGAGTGTTCTTGAGGAGACTTGGAGTTCAAGCTGTGTAAACCCTAATTCTAGTTCTTTGCAAAGAAAAAGGTATTTTGCTTATCTGTGTTGTGGGATTGTGTTAATCATCTTTTTGAAACTGTTTGAGCTTGATTTGTGGAGAAATGGCATCCCCTGTAGTTTTTAAAGTGTCAAATAGACCTAGACCATCATATAAGAAATATTCTATGAAGGTTTTCGAAGACGATGGGCGCCTTCTCATCGATCCCTCACAGGATTATGCTGACCGAAGAAACAAGAATGTACATTCGAGTAAAGAATGAGGAATTGAATCACAATAAATTGATAGATATTTGGCAGAATGAGCTCACTAGGGATAATTTCTTGATGAAACCTAAATATTTGAATATTGTTGTGAAGAAATTGGATAGATGAAATTAATTTCCTAATTTCAGTTCCAAGGTTGATGATAAATATGAAAAACTAGTTCTCAGCAGATTGCATGATAAATTATTGTGGATTGATAGACCCCATCTGATAACTAAGGAAGCAATTAAGGTTCTTATCAAACTTTGTGATATCAAACTGATACCCATGTTGAAAGTAGTGAAAAATGAAGTGGTGATGAAACTCATCGGTGCCACATATGACATGAGAGCATTTACTACAAAGCCTATCACTAATCCTGTTGCAATAATGATCGGTCATAAAATTTACTTCACTAATAGAGAAAACTTTGTTTCTTCCACAACTATTTATATTGGTTTCAATATGGCAGTTAATGGTGCAGATTATGATTTGTACGAACTTCCCCAACAACAATTGCTTAAGAACTTAAGGATGACCAAAGAAAGTAAGTGTGCATTTAAATTTGGTTCCTTGATTATGTGTCTATTGTTTAATTTTCTGAAGAAACTTCCTAGAAGGGATGACATGATGTTTTGGGATACATCCAGACTGGTGGCACATCAGATCTTTGATCACATACATAATCTGGGTGATTTGAAGAACAAAGATAATTCTCTAACATCATTCTTTGCTATATTCAAGAGCAACATGAATGAGAGAGAAAGAATTTCGAGGAAAGTTATTGAGAAATACAAAAATGATATCATATTTCATGTCTCTTCTAATGAATGTGTGTGCAACATATTTTCTAACCTAAAATAATGCAAAAGAAAAAAAATGCAAAGGGAGGAAAAGCACAAAACAACACCTCAAGATTATGGCTTAAGTTGAAACTCAAACTTAAAAAAGACAATGAAACCCGTTTTACCTTGTTTGAGCTTGATGGAGTTGTTTTCCCCGATTGATGGCTTGATATGTGTGCTCTACATTGATTTCGGTAGCATAACAACTTGTTGTAGCTTGATTTGGATGCAAGGATGAAGGGTTTTGGATACGGATGCAAGATGGGTAGCTTGAAAGATGGAGATGATGAGTGCTTATGATTAGGGTTGGATGAGAAGAGATTGTGAAGAATGCAAGGAGAGGAACAAAATGGCTAAGTGTTAGCCATTTAACCTAGGAAGATCAAACAGACGGTGGAGATTAAAAGAGGGCAACAGATCAAGGGCTACGATGAAGAGTTGAATAAAGGAATTAAAAATTCCTTTTTAATGTTAATGAGGATGATAAACGAAATTAAATATTTCTTGAGAAAGATAAAAGGAATTAAAAATTCCTTGGGAGATGGGAGAGGAATTAATAATTCCTCAAAAAGGACTTTGGGAAGACAAAAGGAATTAAAAATTCCTTGGGCGATGAGAGAGGAATTAAAAATTCCTCAAAAAGGACCTTGGGAAGACAAAAGGAATTAAAAATTCCTTGGGGGATGGGAAGAGTTGACTAAAAGGGGTGATTAGATAAGTTGATGAGAGATTAGAGGAAGGTTAGGTGGCTAATGAATATTAGAAGCCAACTTGCAAAAGTTGGAGGATGTGTCACATCTTAATAAGGGATTAGGGATGTGCACATCCCTAATGATGGGATTAGGAAGTGATTAGGATTAGGTGGATGTGATGGGAGATAAAGGGAATTATATAAATGGATCATTTATTTAATTCTTTGAAGGAAAGGAATAAAGGGTAAGGTATTTAATTATTCAACCAAATACCTTAGGGATTTATAGGAATTTAAGGGTATTAATTAAATAATAGCAATATTACTTAATTAATGCAAATAAGAGGATATTTAGAAAAAAATGGATAAATTTGGACAAATGTAATTGTCCAAATTTAGGTGTCTACATTTTTCCCCTCTTTGAGATGGTGCTACAAAGTAGCATCATTTCAAAGAAGATTAAAAGATAGGACCAAGAAGAAGATGGTTAGATTGGAAAAGATGCCCCAATCATTCAAAGTAGTGACTAGGGAGAAGGATGATGGGAGTGAAGATGAAGATTAGGGATTGAGGATGCCCCCTCTAGAGGACATATGGGTTCAAGAGAACATTGGTGTGCTCTCAAAATGGATGAGATGATGAAAGGGTATATGAGGAAGATGATGCAAAGTGATGGATAAGAGAGGATGATAAGCGATAGGAGATTGGGAAGCACAAATGGATTTAAGGACAAAGGTGATGTTTCCCCAGTCAAGCTACAAGCCAAAATAGGTTGATTATGGATGGAGTGTTGTCAATGAGGGAATGATATATCCGAAACAACACGAGGATAGGGAAGGATACATCTCAATGATGATGATGAAAGTGTTGTTGATGAGGGAAGGATACATCTTGATGATGATGATGAAAGTGCTGTTGATGAGGGAATGATACATCCCAAAACAACACCAAAGGATAGGGAAGGATACATCCCGACAATGATGATGATTGGATCAAGGCTAGGAAAGGGACCAAGGATGTGATTAGATGATTTTTGTTAGATTGAATGGATTAAGATTGGGTGGAGATGTGATATGGTTGAAATGAAAAAAAATGATGAAGGAAAAGATGCTTAGAATAACCAATCTATATTATCATAAGATTGAAGAGAGGATGAAATGATGGGGATGGAAGAAACAATGCTTAGAATAACCAATCTATATTATCCTAAGAAGATTGAAGAGATGATGATATGTTAAGGATGAAGAAAGTGGAGGGATGGAAATAGATTGGATGGATAGATGAGGGAGAGTGATGAAGGATAAATGGATAGTAACCAAATCAAGCAAGTTAATTGTTATGCGTTATGCTGCCATGTAATGAGCACTAAATTTGATATAGCATGATATAATATGCACTAGGGTATGGAGAACCAAGGTGAATGTGTATCACATGCATGGGACTGACACAACAAACAAAAAGACTAGTCCAACATCCCAAAGTCACGGGGGGATTTGGTAGGGCCAATGTTGGAAAACCACAAACACAAAGGATGCCCCAACATAACACAAGACCACAAGGATCTTGGTGGGTACTATGTGGGACAACCAATAAAACAAAAAAAAATAAAAGATCAAGGTATGCCCCTATGTTGACCAGTCAAAGCACACCATGATATGATGGATCAACGCGACCATGACGAGGGATGATAGGAAGCTCAAATGATAAACAAAAGCCAAAAGCATCAAAATATCACAATCAATTTCAAACGTCCTTTGCCACAGGATCAAAAGGTGGATGGGATTGATGTGGTTTGATGTAGGAAGTATGCATCCTATTAAGAACAAAGATGGAAACTAAACTAAGTAATCAACATGACGCAAGATATTTGAAATTGATTTAACTTCACGATACTAGTGGATCTCATTTGTTAAGACCCAACTAGATAGGGACATACTTAATGACACGACACAATGACAAGACACAAGACATAAGACCGATACACTCTAAAGACCTAGGGGCTCGGAGGTTGATCAGTGATTAGCTTTGCCTACATGAAAGTGTAGAGCCCTCGTAGTTTGATAAAAGACTGATGATTGACCTGGGATAAAAGTAGAAAGAGGAAAATAAAGACTACAATGGATGATCGAGACTAGACAGACAAAAAAACCTGAGGGAGGATCAAATGATTGACCTTGCCTACGTGAAAGTGCAGGGGCAATGCAGTTCGAACAAAGGATGATGACCGACCATGGATAAGAGGATGATGAGATGACCGAGATAACGGGATAAAATGATGGAACAAATATGGTGAGACAAGATAGACCTTGTGGATAAGATAGGATTATGGTGATTACACAAAGCTTAGGGATGGGATAGTTATCCAAATCATCAAAAGATGAATTGGGAGGATGACATGATGGAGAGATGAGTGATGTGAAGTGATAGGAGATTGGAAAGTTGTGTGAAAGAAGTGGGAGTGATAATGATGAGATAGATGGAATTGGGTTGTGTGGGGGGAAGCCTATAGCCAGATACCAATGACAAGGGATTAGGAGAGGGAATGAGGATAAAAATGAATGGATAGGGAGATAAGGATGGGGGATGGAAGGGATGCTATGATGGATGGATAGGAAGATAAGAATGGGGAGATGAAAAGCATTTTATTTTGGATGGGTAAGGAGATAAGGATGGGAAGATGAAAAGAATTTTATTTTGGATGGGTAAGGAGATAAGGACGGGGAGATGAAAGGGATGCTATGATGGATGAATAGGAAGATACAGATGGGGAGATGAAAAGCATTTTCTTTTGAATGGGTAAGGAGATAAGGATGGGGAGATGGAAGGGAGGCTAGAATGGATGAATAATGTCTCCAAGGACTATTTCATAAGGAAGGGGATGCCCCACTCTAGATATGTCATGTATGATGAGGCAGGATGGATGGAAGATAGAAGGATGGAAAAATAAGGAAGTGAAATGGATATGGATAGGATGCATGGATAAGGCAGGGGGATTGATGGTAGAATGAAAAATGGATAGGGAAGGTAAATGAATGTGGAAAAGGAATACAATAATGTATGGATGAAGGGAATGCATACCAAGAGGTGTCCAAAGCATGCATAGATAGGCACCCCTGTCTTTATCAAGCTCACAACAAGGATGGAGGGATTGGAGATAAATGGGATATGATGGATAGGATGGGGAAGATAGTTAGGATGGAGGAGATGGATGAAGGGGATGCATAGCATGAAGCTACCCCCAAGTGTGGAAGGAGACGAATGGGGATTTACACATGATTCATGTTTGCTAGGTTTTCATTATGGTACTTATCCAAGGCACTTTTTTTCCAAGTTTTCACCATTGAATGAATTATTTCTCTTTACTTTTTTTTGACTTTTTTTGGATTTTTTGGATTTTTTTTTACTTTTTTAGATAGAATGTGGATGGAGATGGATAAGGAAGGATAGGGATGTGGATAAGTGGATTTAGAAGACATGTGATAAGGAGATGGATGGAGGACTCAAGCATCAAGTTCCATATGAGGTATTAAGAGCCCATGTGTGTAGCGACTAGTGGATGTTGGTACAATCAATGTTATGAAGATGGATGGATTATGCAAGGGAATGGATTAAAGGGATTTGATGTGGGAGATATGTGGGATAATGGATGGGATATTGGAAAGTGTATGGATGGAATGATGGGGTGGATGTGTGATGGGGAAATGTTTTCAGGACCAACATTGACACATATGGTGGTGAATGTGAAAGGATAGGAGGATTAATGGATGGAAAATGTGGGGATAATGGAGGAGATAGGATAGTGAATTTTGGGACATAAGGTCCCAAAATAGATTTAGGAGATGGAGAGTGTGTATGATTAGCTTTTGGATTAGCAACTTTGGATTTTGTTACAAATTTTTCATTTGAAGGCATTGCATCTTTTTTATTTGGGATCCACATGGTTTTGATTTTTGATTTGGTGGGCCTTAGTGGCCAGTGGGTTTGATTTGGATTTTGGATTTTATTTTTCTTTTCTTCAACATGTATTTTTAAGAGGAAATGAGGAGCCTTAGATTCATGTGGATGCTTGGATTTATGCATTTTTACTTAGCATCCAAAGTGCATTTAAGAGCAACGAGATGGGTATGAGGAGATGGATGATGCATAGGAAACATGAATGGAGTGATGGAGGTAGGATTTTGGGGATGATATGTGGATGGGGAATGTGTAGGTACGTGCCTTTGTTGATCTTGATTAGGGAACATGAGAGTAGGATGTTTAAGATGGGTGACATGGATAGGTGATGGATGGATAAAAGGATGAATAGGATGGGATGGAGGAGGTGATTGTGGGGTATAAGGGCCCAAAATGGACTTAGTGGCTAGAGGATGTGTGGTGGTGGATGGAGGAACATAAGGAACCAAAATAGATGGAGTAGATGAAGGATGGGAGATGGTGGATGGAGGGATGTAAGGATGTAAGGACCCAAAATGGATTCAGAAGATGAAGGAGAAATATGGATGGTTGTTTTGAGGCTATACGATGGAGGGGGGATGGCAAAAAATGGTTTTGTGGAGTGACAGGAAGAGCCTATTATTCTTTTGGAGGAGGCTTGTTGAGGATGTGTAGAGGTTGTACCAACCTTTTTGGATTGCGAGTCTTGCGATATATATCCAAGACCTTGTGTATGTCAATTTTATTTGACATGGATGGGCTCTAAAATACCTCGCTCATGAAGGCCTAAACCTTTTCCTTGATAGTTTATGCTTTTGAGCATTCGATCTATGGTAGGATGCTTATTACTTTGGAAGAATGATACGAGTCCATTATTAGGTGGGGGAGGATGGGTGGCATATATGCTTTGTTCTTCTTCTGCAATAAAACCACCATAGATGAATGTAAGAGTATTGAGGGAATATAAAGGTGGTGTGGGGATAGTAGGGTAGGCGATGATGGAGGATCATGAGACAAAGATGATGGGGTAGCAATATCTTGATTAGGAGTAGTGAGTGGTAAGGGATCAGGAGAGGGATTAGGTGATATGATAGGATCTAGAGTTGTGGCCATGGGTGATAAGGGCTCATGCGATGGAGTGATTGGATCTTGAGTGTCTAGGGGATCATGGGATGGAATGGATGGGGGAGTGTGATCTTGAGATGGACTAGATGGGATGGTAGGATCTTGATGTGGAGGGGATATGTTGGTATGCTTTGGATCAGGCTCTTGGCATGACTTGTCTTGTGTGGGTGGCATGATGATAGAGTGTTGGAGGGACTCCTTAAGTGGGGGAGATGGAAGGATGGAGGATTCATGACGTTCATGGGAACGTATTTCAGTGATACTAGGAGTGAGAGGAGTGGATTGGATTTGGGTGTCTTTGATGGATTGGGTGGATATAGGAGTAGAAGATGGTGATGGGGTTTGGTTATCTTCGGTGGGTTTGACGACTCTCAAAGTAGGAGATGGCGGTTCAATGGATTCGATGGGTTTGATGGTTTCAATGGTTTGAGTGGTGCTAGGGGCGGTAACAACAATGATAGGTGTGGGATGGAGAAGGGTCTCATCACTAGTGATTATGGATGAGGGATTGGGATGGCATGGCTCCACGACTTCAGGATGTGGAGTTGGGGATGTATTCTTTGTCATGAGTCCTTGGAGAAATTCTAGAGTGAGAAACTTGCATATTGTAGGCTTAGATGGAATGGTAGGAGTGGATGAAGGATTATGGATTGGTGGAGGATTAGGATTATGGATTGGTGGACGAAGATTAGATTGAGGAATAGGATTGGATGGAGGACTAAGAGTAGATGGAGGATTAGGATTGGTGGGTGGATTGAGATTAGATGGAGGGTTAGGACATGGTGGAGTGGAAGATGGAATGACATAGGAGGATATGGATGGTGGATTAGGATAGGAGGACATGGGTGGTGGATTGTAGTAGAGGTATTGGGGTAATAGAGTAGGATGGGAAGATTGGGGTAGTGGATTAGGATAGGAAGACATGGATGGTGGATTAGGATAGGAAGGTGAGGATGTAGGATTAAGATAGGTTGATGGGGATTTAGGATTAAGATAAGAAGGTGTGGATGTTGAATTAGGATGGGTAGATTGGTATGGAGGATTAGGATGCAAGGACGTGGATAGTGGATTAGGACAAGAGGATGTGGGCGGTGAATTGTAATAAAGATATTGGGATAATAGAGTAGAATGGGAAGATTGGGGTGTTGGATTAGGATAGGAAGATGTGGATGGTGGATTAGGATAGGAAGGTGAGGATGTAGGATTAGGATAGGTTGATGGGGATGTAGGATTAAGATAAGAAGGTGTGGATGTTGAATTACGATGGGTAGATTGGTATGGAGGATTAGGAAAGTGGGACATGGATGGGGGATTGTAGTAGGAGTATTGGGATGGGAAGATTGGGATGGTGGATTAGGATAGGAGGACGTGGATGTTGGATAAGAGAAAGATGTAGATGAAGCATATGATGAATATGCAGATGGGGAAGATAATGGATATCCCTTGTCAAAGGTAGCATAAGGAGCATTATTAGGCATGGATGAAGACGTAATGGGATAGCTTAGAGGGGTGATTGTATTTTGGAAAGAAGTTGGGGAAAGCTTACTAGAAATTATAGCATCAAGGGGATCTATGTCATATACCTCTTGATCAACAAGACTCTCGTTATTGTCATCAACGTAATTAGGATTCCCCTTGACTACTATTTTTGGTTGCATTGGTGAAGGATAATGATTCATGACATTAGAGTAGATGGATACAGATTGAAAATTTGGGAACAGATGATTAGAAGGAAAGAAAAGGTGATGAAAGGATAAATAGGATGAATTTGAAGAAGATGAAAGAAGGGGATCTTAAGATTTTTTTTGATATTAGAAGATCTTGGATGGCAATGGACTAAAGCTCAAATTGGGATTTAGGTTAAGCTCAGATTGGGATTGGATTAAAGCTCATATTCAAATTGGATTGAAGCTCAAATTAGGATGATTGGAGTATGTGATGGGATTGATTCTAAACCAAGTTCAGGGGTTTTAACTAGATGACATAAGGTGCTAACAATTGGATTTTGCTAGATTTGGCAATTTTCAAAAATTGTTAGATTTTGCCACTTTAGGTAATTTCACATGCATATCTTTGAGAGTCCAATTTTTTCCTAAAAAATTCCAAGAACTAAGGTAGGATGAATTTCCAACTAACATCCTAAATCTAAAATATGAGTTTCGAGTTATTAACGAAAATGACTTTTTAAAAAATGGAAAAAAACACTAAATTACTATTTTGAGGGTCAAGATGAAAGTTTCAAGCCCCAAAAAAGTGTCGAAATGGGGGCCAACTAACATAGGGTCATTGGGAATCCACATGCCACTTCATAAAACAACCACCAATAATTTTTTATCCCAAACAGACACCCAATTCAAAAGTTATGGCCTCCAGAAGTTCTTGCATGAAAATCAAAACCCCTAAAATGAAGTCTAGGTGATGGGGATCAATGAATCGATGATGGATGTGGAATCTAATGATGTTCTAAGATGCACCTATGTGATTTGGTCAATGAAATGATGACTTTTGGAAAGTGTTGGATAACAAGAATGATGATGACAAGAAGATAGATGGTCTTTTCTTGGGAAAATTCGCTTGTTTAGGGATGGTAAGCAAAATTTTCCTAAATCAAAGATGACTTAAGAAAGAGGTGAATCTGCTAAGCAAATTCACCTATCGGGTGATCAAATTCACCCAAACATTGACTAGAGCAAGAAACAAGCAATTTTGACAATCAGGTTCACCTAAACAGCTAGCAAGTTCGCCTAAACAGGTTACATAATAACCCAACATAGTGACAAATTCACCTAAACTAGTGACAATTTTTCCCAAACACCAATCGGATTGGCCTAAATAGGTGACATGCTCACCAAAATAGTGAGCAGATTCACCTAAATAGAGATCAAACTCGCCTAAATAGGGAGCAGATTCACTTAAACAAAGATCAAACTTGCCCAAACAGGGAGCAGGTTCACCCAAACTTCAAAGGACCTAAGGAATAGGTGAATTTGTAAGGAAAATTTTCCCAAACTGATAGTAGGTTCACCCAGACACAAGAAACAAAAAAATTTTCTAGGAAAATTTTCCCAAACTGACTATAGGTTCGCCTAAATAGTTGGAAGGTCACCTAAACAACTACAAATTCACCTAAACAGTTGTAGATTTTTCCCAAACAACTGCACGTTTGCCTAAACAGCTACAAATTCACCCAAACACTAAGCAAATTCACCCAAATAGCTACAAATTCACCTAAACAACTAGAAAACTCACCTAAACTCAAGGAAACAAGTGGATTTGACTTTTAGGATCACCTAACGGGGTAACAACCTTGCCTGTTTCTTGAATGAGATGGACGGGGACTGATTCGCCTAAAAATGGGATCGCCTAACGGGAAAACAGGCTTTCCTAACAGACAAATAGACTCGGCAAACAGATAAACAAACTCAGAAAATGGACAAATGGACTTACCTATCGAATAAACAGACTCCCCTGACGGATGAATGGACTCCCTTGACAAATGAGTGAACACCCTCAACAGAGAAACAAACTCCCCCGACGAATGAACAAACTCAACTAAAGCTAGACTCAGACAGATGGGGACTTGAATGGAAGATGGGATTGGCTGTTTAGGAAGAAAATTTACCCAAACTGATGGAAAATTCACCCAAGTATGTGGGAAATTTTCCTGTTCTCAGAGAATGGGAAAATTTGATAAGTTGAAGAACAAGACAGATGGACATACTCATTCTGATAGTAAAATTGCCCCTTTAGGGAGCAAATTCGCCCAAAGTAGTAGCAAATTCACCCAAACAAGGAGAAAATTCACCTATTTGGTAGAGAATGGGCGAATTTGACAAGAAACGACTGAGAAATGACTTAGATGAAAGATGGGATCACCCCTATGGATAATAGGTTTTCCCCAAACAGAAGCAAATTCACCCCTAACAAAGTAAAATTCACCCAAAACGACAGACTTGGACTAGACTGGATGAAAAATAGCTAACTATGGCAAAGGAAAAAACCATAGCAAGCAACAGACAGAAGGCAAGGCTAACTCAACTGAAAAGAAAAGCACTGGTATCTCACAAAAAGACACACCAAGCAACACAATCCTAAAATTATTGAAAAGGGTTTGAGAAACATGGGCCTCTATCTAGGTTGAACAAGGTGATCTAGGGAGTCCTCAATATACACATAGTACATGAGGCACAACCGTGAACACCAACCCATCACAAGCGTGAGTCAGGAGCACCAACGAGGTACTAGAAACTCAGACCAACTCTTCACGTCTTATCTTGGAATCACGCTAGCTTTGATGCTCCGCCAAACATGACGTGATTGGATTGGGGTACAAATTTGGCTCTCCCCCCTTTATATACCCTGCTGGTACACGTGGTTGGAATCGTCCCTTAGAGTGATGAAATCCCCAAGCAGGTCCTGCTAAAAGAAGATACTAGACATTTTTGGCTGGTCCCCAAGCTCGCATGTAGCGTAAGGGGAGAATTTAGACATACTAGCACCTCCTAGATAACACAAATGGACTAGAGTGAACTACGATTTCTCATCACCCAGGATCACCAAATGGTGCAAGGGGATTGGATACGTCAACAGTCCACTCACAAATGCAACAAACAAGTTAATTTGACCCTCTAATTAAAGCTACGTGTGCCTAGATTAATATAGAAAAACAACAAACAAACTAAGTACAGATCTTGGATTGCTCATTCTGCAACAAATACGTTAGTATTTTTTCAACTATTGGTCTTGAACAAATGAGAAACAGCTGCACAAATGTTAGCAAAATGAGGTACACTCACAAACAGATAGGTTAGCAGGTTAGTACTTAAAAATGAAACCAAAACAGAGTCGAAAACAAAAGGATTAAGTCTTTGTTTTACCTCAAATTCATCTCTGTAAGAGGAAAATTTGCCCAAATTAGTAGCAAGTTCGCTTGTCTAGGGACAAATTGCAAATTCGCCCAAACTTGTTAGATGGGTGAATTTGACACTTTGCAAATTCGCCTGTTTGTAAAATTGAACCTACAAAACTTGAAACAACAAAGAACGTGAAAGAACATACCTATTTGTGGGTCCCACCGGGTGTGCCAGAAATGTGTGCAACGTGTTTTTTAACCTAAAATAATGCAAAACAAACAAAATGCAGAGGAAAAACACAAAAGAACACCTCAAGATTAGGGCTTCAGTTGAAACTCAAACTTAAAAAAGACAATGAAACCCATTTTACCTTGTTTGAGCTTGATGGAGTTGTCTGCCCAAGTTGATGGCTTGATATGTGTGCTCTATGTTGATTTTGGTAGCATAACGACTCATTGTAACTTGATTTGGATGCAAGGATGAAGGGTTTTGGATATGGATGCAAGATGGGTAGCTTGAAAGATGGAGATGATGAGTGCTTAGGATTAGGGTTGGATGAGAAGAGATTGTGAAGAATGCAAGAAGGAGAGGAACAAAATGGCTAAGTGTTAGCCATTTAACCTAGGAAGATCAAATGGATGGTGGAGATTGAAAGAGGGCAAAAGATCAAGGGCTAAAATGAAGAGTTGAATAAAGGAATTAAAAATTCTTTTTTAATGTGCATGAGGATGATAAAAGAAATTAAATATTCCTTGGGAAAGATAAAAGGAATTAAAAATTCCTTGGGAGATGAGAGAGGGATTAAAAATTCCTCAAAAAGGACCTTGGGAAGACAAAATGAATTAAAAACTCCTTGGGAGATGAGAGAAGAATTAAAATTTCCTCAAAAAGGACTTTGGGAAGACAAAAGGAATTAAAAATTTCTCAAAATGGACCTTGGGAAGACAAAAGGAATTAAAAATTCCTTGGGGGATGGGAAGAGTTGACTAAAGGGGGTGATTAGACAAGTTGATGAGAGATTAGAGGAAGGTTAGGTGGCTAATGAAGATTAGGAGCCAACTTGCAAAATTTGGAGGATGTGACACATCCTAATCATGGATTAGGGATGTGCACATCCCTAATGATGGGATTAGGAAGTGGATTATGATTAGGTGGATGCGATGGGAGATAAAGGGAATTAAATAAATGGATCCATTATTTAATTATTTGAAGGAAAGGAATAAAGGGTAAGGTATTTAATTATTCAACCAAATACCTTAGGAATTTAGAGGAATTTAGTGGTATTAATTAAATAATAGCAATATCACTTAATTAATGCAAATAAGAGGATATTTAGACAAAAAATGGATAAATTTGGACAAATGTAAGTGTCCAAATTTAGGTATCTACAAAATGTATGATATAAGCTATTGAATCCTGGACTACATGGATTCAACTGTTGGGTTAGAAAATTACAAAAGATGAGGCCTAAGGCTATGTACAGATGTTGCTGAAAAGTCCGAAAGATGCCAATGAACCTAGAAAAGACACTTATGCTGAAAAAACTATGGAGGTTCACTTGGAGCATAAGAAGCCAATAATAAGAAAGAATGTAGAAAAGAAGCTTAGAGAAGTAGGTTACATTGATGAGGAGATTGCATAAGGTAGGGCTAAGAGAGGGAAGATGGAGGGAGAATCTTTAGGACTAAGGAGATCTGGTAGGACTGCTCCTTCTAAACCCTCCACAACTCCTGTAATAAAGATTGAACCTAGTGTTCCTAATAAAGGCAAAAGACCTGGCTCCTTTCAGACCTAATACAAGATCTGGGAAAAGGAAAGAGACTCCTCTGGTGGTACTTAGGAAGAGAGGAAAGAAATAAAAAATGACAAGGGAGAAGAACCTCAACATTACTGATGATCAAGATGAAGAAGAGGAGGACCTTGAAGCAAAATTGGTAAGAGAAGAGGAAGCCTGTCCTCTAGTGAAGGTGCTTCTTAGGAAGCTAGTATTGGTTCTAAGAGATTTCATATTGTGTCATCTTTTGAGGAAGATGAAGAACATCAATTTGGAGTTCATGTGCACACCAAACTGGAGTCAAAGAAAGCTAAGGTGTCTGAAGTAGCCTCCATGGACTAGGAATAACAAAAGGACACTCTGGTAAGACCTGGTTCCCCTTTCAAATTAGAGGCTATACTCAATTCCTTGTTACATTTTGAAGATATGTTGAAGCCCACAACAAAGTATTATGATTAAGTGGGGAGAGAGGATAGAAAGACATTAATTTTAGCCACTATTCAATATGTTATCACATTGGATGTTAAGTAGGATGATGTGAAGAATAATGTGCCTAAGAAAATGTGGGTAGCTCTAACGAAAAGGTGAAAAAGGCTATTGAATTGGAAGAAAAGATCAAAAATGATGCATTTAAGAAAATTGGGTCTTCTTTGGTCCCAAATGATTTGGAAACCTTGAAGAAGATATGTGGAGATATGTTTCTGATGTATAAAAGAGTGAATATTTTGATGAAAAAGGATAAGAAGCAAATAAAGAAAATAAGGAAGGAAAATGCAGAAGTAATCAAAGATACAACTAAGAAATATGGCATGCTTGGTGCACTACCATCCAATTTTTCACCTAAGTTAGGTGAAGATGTTTTCGTAGAAGAAGATGAGGAAGATATTCCTTCTAGTACAGGTGATATAGGTATTTATATGGAAATAAATGATACAAATATCCCTTAGGATACATGTGTTGTAAATGATCCTCTGGAGATGAAGAAACAAAATGAGGGTGATGCTAAGCCAGAGAAGCATGATGCTAGCCCTCCAGAGCATACTAAAGGTGAAAAAGATAATGTTGAAAAAGAAAAGGGTAATGATGAAGGTGAAAAGGATAATGTTGAAGTAGAGCAAGATAAAGGTGAAAGTGAAGGAAATGATGAAGATGACAATAAGGACAAAGATAAAGATGAAAATAGAAAGGATGAAGTTGAAAAAGAAGAAGAGAAAGTGGAAGAAGAAAATAAGGAAGAAGAGCAAGAAAAGGAAGAGGAAAAATAGAAAAATGAGGAATCTATTGGGAAGAATGAAGAAAATCAAAGGCTGGTTGTAGAATCTCATAGATCTCCTAGAGAATCCTCGTCCGGTGATGATGCATTGAAAGGCTTTCTATCCAAGCAAATCAGGTTCCAACTGGTAATTCCTCTAGAGCTTCTACAACTTCCTATGATTCAAGGTTGTGTGAATTTAGATAAAATTTCTCCTATTCATAAGTTGGTATTGGGTGATGCATTGCATACATCTGGTAGAAGAGAGATTATGGAGACACACCAAAAAGGGACATAACTGATTGAAGATGCTCTTAAGGCACTATAGGAGGCCACACCTAGTACTTCAATGGATACATCTCTCACTCTGGTAGAAAATTTGAGACTGTTATTGGACTCCTTTAAGTAGTATGCCTCCAGACTTGGTGAGACGAAAAAGCAAGAGGTTGAGGAGAAGCTGACAAAGAAAAGGTTGTTGGTGTTGCATGACAAGTGTGCTTTGGAACACACAAACGTTGAGAAGAATTTGAAAGCTGTGCAAATCTGCGAGTTTGAAGAAAATGATGTCTTTACTTATTGCTTGAAGTGGCTAGATACCATTCGAAATATTAAAAATCTTATGGACTCCATCGAGTCTCAGTTGATTGCTATCTCTGGTACCTACAATACATCTAAGGACAAAGACAAATTAACCTGGAATGCCATCTTTGCTCATAGAGATAATTTTTTCATTTTATAGAAGGAGAAGGAAGAAATCATCAAAAAATTTGGTCAGTTAGGTGACCTTGTAAGAATGGAGTACACCCCGGTTTCCAATGCTTTGGCAAGTGCAGAGAAACTTGAGAAGATAAATCTGACTCCTGGTACTCTGAATGATGCAGAGGAAAGTATGATGGATTTGGAATCCCTGAACATGATGTTGATTGCTGCAAAGAAGAGTTGGGAGAATGGTAAATCAACATGGCAATGTATTCTTAAGGAGTTTCAAGGCTTTCCATCCTCTATTTAATGTTTGATTTATTTAGTTTCATATTTCTTTTGGGCCACCCTTTTTCCTTGATGTCAAAGGGGGAGTAAAAAGAGGAAGATAATACTGGTGATAGGGGGATAAGTGTTGTATATAAGAGGTCTTGTAAATTTTGGCACATGTTGCCATCAATGACAAAGGGGGAGATTGTTGGAAGAATGAAGAACATCTCATTTTGCTATTTTTGTGTTGTCATTGATGTCACCATGTTATATGAGTTGCAATTGCAAGGTTAAGTTTGATTCGGTATCTGAACTGGTATGCAATTATTATCCTCTGGTATTTTGGTTCTCAATCCTTTGCTATTGATTATTGTTACTTGTGATTTTGGGAAATGGTTTATAGATGTTAGAAGCACGTATATTCAAAATCTCATGTATTCAAGTGCTTGTATGATGAGTTGGCATTATTTTGTTGTTGCATTTTGCTATTAGGTCTATTTCTGGCCGACTTGATGGACATTTGATGTTATGGTGAATTAATTTTGTTGCAAATATATGTGTGACCTATTGTAGATCCATGCTGACATGTTGTAGCATGCTAAATGTTTGAATTGTCTTTGGAAAGTTTTTGTAAATACTTGAAGGCGACAATTGGTATTTTTGGTAAATAAGGATTGCATCTTGTATACACCTAAAAATGGTCCAGATAATATAATTAATTAAATAATATTTATTTGATTAATTAACCTTTAATTCCTCTACTATTAAATAAATAGAAATATTTATTTATATAGTTCACTTTTAATTCTTCCATCTTAATCACATCATTTCATCTAAATTAGATAAACAAGTTTCATACTTTGATTTATTTAATTATCACATTTTCTTCCATACTTATTTAATAAACATAGACTTTTATAGTTTGTTTTATTAAATTAAATATCTTTTTTTCCTAAATTGAGTAAATCTAAATATTCAATTGAAATATATTCTACATCTAATCATATCCACATACCAAATTAGATATGAAATGTCTAATTTAATTTCATCTCAACCTTCATGGGAAAATTTGGAGACAAATTGGAGAAAAATTTGCAGGAAAAATTCTTCATCTTCTTCCATTGATTCTTCCTATCCTCTAGCTGAATGATTTTGTTGGGAGGAACAATATCCATAATCAGCTCAAGCTTCTTCATCCTTCACCATTCAATTCTTAGATCAAATCCAGATCTTTGCTTTGCTACCCCTTCACAAATGTGCTGTTGGGAATCTATAAATACAACCTCTGTCTACAGGAAAAGGATCCCAATCGTGTGCAAACTTATTCTATAGAAATACCAATTGAGCAATCAAGCATCTTAGCAATAAGCAATTATCATTTAGCAATAGAAATAGCAAGCATTTTAGAATAGAATCAATATCATGGCTTTTCATTTAGTTGCATCATAGTTTACTGTAGCTTCTTTCATCAAGTTTCATGTCAATTTAGATTACAATAGCTTTATCATTATCATTTAGAAATCATCATATAGGATTAGATTATTGCATTTAGCAACATCTCATTCTCTAGATTGGCATTTTAACAGTCATAATGCTTACGAAATTTGAGAGCCTTGTGACTTAATAAATCTTTGGAGATAGAGAGCAATATGATGCTTTTAGTAGATTCTTGCTTTAAATTAGTTTAATTTGTTATTTGAATCTTTGATATAATGTATTATTGATTGTGTTGATTATCATTTACTCACATTTTACTCACACATAAATTGGCGCCCACCGTGGGGCCCAAAAACCCCATATTTTGCATCTTTTTTCTGAAAAGTGTCCTTGCAGGCTTTTGACCTATTTTCTTTTAGCATGATCAAGAGATTTTACAGTGCATACGACAGATACTTTAGCACATCTGAGCACTGTTTCGGCACATCTACTAAATATCTAGCGCATTTGATGACTGTTCGAGCGCATCCAAAGTTTCTATTTCACCAGATAGGGAGTTTTCTTTTGGCACATAGATCTATTGTTTTAGCGCATCCATCAAATTCTTTAGCGCATAGATATGTTATTTTAGTGCATTGAAATTTTTGTGTTGGCACATCTAACCATTGTTGTGGTACATCTGATTACTATTTATAGAATTTTAAGAATCCGAAGTCTAATCATTATTTTTTGTGTTTTAGGTGTGAAATACGCTTGCCAAAGATAGTTGTTGGAAAACATACGCCGGTCAAAGACAAAATTCACAAAAAATACTAATGGTGTTTGTAGGGATTTAATTTCAATTATTGTTTTTCCTTTGTTTAAAATAGTGCATCTAGATTAAGTAAAGGATTAAATTGAACACCTTGTCTACTATGGTTGAAGTGATAGGCCTATGCTCTCCCCTTCATTGGGTGATCAGAATGCTAGACTTAATTTTTATGCTTTATTGAATCCTTTAGAAGACCTGCCGTAGTGGGAAAAAGTACTCACCCTACGGGAAAAATATAAGTGGGAACAACCAAAGCCAGGTTTTCCAACCCACTCTAATCAAAAGTGAATTTGGGGAAACCCAGAATTCAATGGAAGTGTGCAAGATAACCATCCCCAAAATCTTTGTTCTAAAGATTGGGAAGTTTCCTGAGGGAGTTTATCATTTTCTGCTTTGAATGGATACCCTATCTAGGAAATTTAGTGTAGAATCCAAATGTGTTAGTTTTCAAACACTTTTTATATCACTGTGCAAGGGGAGGGAAAAATCTACCCCCAAGTCACTCACCATATAACTATCAGAGACCTTGGACAAAAGTGGAGGATTCAACTTTGTTTAAGACTTGGGAAAGGAAAAAACATGGGCACCCTCTAGGGGGTGAGTGTGAGCTGACATAGTTGCAAGCTGTGGGCTGTGATATTCTAAGTGACCTATTTGAGATAGAAAAGTGCTTGAACTGTTTGTATTTGTGTCAAAACCTATGGAAATTGGACCAAATTCTAGAACACTCACTACATATTTAATGCATAGAATTTGAAACAACATTTACAAACTTGCTTATATGTGTGAAAAGTCACTTTTGAAGGTATCATCCAATTAGATCATCAAATTTAGAGATTTACCAGAAAAATACCTTGTCAAAATGTTCATGGTTCAAAAAATTACACCCTGAAATCAATCCTTTTACTGAGAAAAGAAGAACAAATAGACAACATTGTGACAAACTTAAGTTTAGATACATAGTCTATTTTAGCACATACACCCAGTCTTTTAGTGCATCTATTGTCCAAATAGCACATACAACCACTGTTTCAACGCATCTGACTTATCTTACAACACATCTACAGTTTGTCACCATAATTTACTAGTACCTTGGCACAATCGATCTCTGTTTTGGAACATATACTTTGTTTGATAGTGCATTCACCAAATCTTTTAGTGCATCCACAATCTATTTTAGCACATCTACCCTTTGTTATAGCGCATCCATAGAACAAGAAAATAGAGAGCTATTTGAAACCCCTATTAGATAGTTAACATTAGAACTCAGGTTTTCAACAGAATAAAAACATTTTCATAATCCAAATAGTGTATTAAACTTGGAAAAATAGGACCTTACAAGCCAAACTCTATCAAATTAAACCAAGATCTTACAATTTTAAAGTGCCTAATCACCAAAACACAAATATTGATTATTACATTAAGTTTTATTATTAGGATCAATCATCCTACAATCATGAAACGAAACATAATAATCATATTTTAACTTAGTCTTCATCAATAGAATTTATCATTCTATTTGACTTAAGTTAATACCATTGGCACTCACCCAAAAAAAAAGATCAAAGTTTAGTGAAAATAACAACACTTGTATGCCAATTTTGACAAGGTTACAAAGAAAAAAAATTAGAGAAAAATAAATTGAAACACCAAATACCATGGCTGAAGAAAATCCCTTTCACAGATTCCACCAAAATGATGCAAATGAAATAACCCAAAAGGATATCCAAACTGCACAACAAGATCCCAATTTCCACAAATTTATGGAAAAAATTTTAGAACAAGATATGGAAAAATATCTTTTAATGCTAGCTGAATTAGGTGCAAAAATTCCAAAATACTTTGATATCAATCAACTAAAAGAAGCACCTAAAGTAGTTGAAACTAAAACACAAAGCACACAAAACATAGATCAAGTGAATGCCCTAACACATCAAAGGAAAAAATTGCAACAACTTCAAGATATGCAAAAAGGAACCATGAAAAGGTACTCATTATAGGACATTTGTCCTTATCCTTTTGATCCAAGTGTGGACATGATACCATTTCCTAGACATTACAAATTCCAAAAATATGACAAGTACAATGGTAAAACGAATTCAATTGATCATGTGAGGGAATTTAGAACCATGAGTTTAGAATTTGCACAAGAGGAAACTTATCTAATCAGGTTATTTCCAAGGAGCTTAGGAGGTCAATGTATGAAATGGTTCTCCAAATTACAACCAAGAATTCCAACTTTTGAAGAACTTTTCAACAAGTTTATCTCACAATTCTCCTATAATATTCAACATGAGATAACAATAAAGGACCTTTACAATACAAAACAAAAGAAAGGTGAAACATTCCTCTCATTTCTACAACGATGGCAAAGGATGTTTGCTAGGTATCCTCGTTCCATACCTGAAGAGGAAAAGATGGAACTATTCATTGATAATCTAACATATGAAATAAGCTACAGGCTTGATCTACAATGTCCACCAACATTTGAGAAAGTAACTGAAAATGGGCTCAAGATCGAAGGAGCCTTGGTAAAAAGAGGGGTAATAAAACATTACAATGAAGGATCAAACAATACAAAATCCTCAAATCACTACAACAACAATGATAAACCCAAGCTTTGGAAAAAGAATATAAATATTGGTAACAATGATGTTGCAAATGAAACACAAAACGCGAAACTGGTATTTAACTTGACGAAAACAACTGCAAAGACCAATAAAAAAAATGACTAAAACATTAATCAAAGTGTCAATCAAAACAACAATCCGAACAATGGAAAATCTAAACCACAATCATATCAAAGACCATCAAATCGACATAGATTCACACCATTGGGACAAACACTAGAATCAACAATGAGAGAAATTCTTGCAAATGGACTTATCACATTGCCTGAAGCAAGAAATTGGGAACCAAAAGTAAATACTAGCACAAATATAAATTTTGGAACTCCTTAAAATCTCACCATCTCATAAGGAGGTTTTGGAACAAGCTCTTGTGGCCACAACAAAACCCAATAATCTAGATGTTTGTCAATTCTAGGCTATGGTGGGACACTTAACCACGCCTCACTACCTATCATTTTCTGAACAAGATGATGTATCACTTACTCATCCACACAATGCCGCCCTTCATATTGAAGTTTTAATCCATAAACATCAAGTAAATCGTGTCTTAATAGATGGAAAAGCTAGTTTAAACATTTTCACTTTGAAACTGATCCATGCACTAGGATATTCTGATAATGCTATTGATATCAGAAGGAAAATCACAGTCAAAGCCTATTCCAAAGAAGAGAGATCCTCCAAGAGATTGATTGTATTGCCTATTCAAGTGGGACCAATTGTGAAGAATATAGTTTACCAAGTGTTAGAAAAAGAACTGACTTATAATATACTCTTGGGACGTCCCTAGATTCATGAAATGCAAGAAATACCTTCAACTTATCATCAATGTTTAAAGTTTCTAGTCAATGGACAAGAAATCACTATTTCAGCTGACTACAACAATCCCCAATATTGTAGCATGCTTAAAACAACTCAAGACACTTTTGTGCCCCATAATAGGGAAGCAAACACTTCTAGTTCATCCAACGGTGAAAGGCAACTAAACATTGTATCTAAATGGGTTGAGAAAAAGGAATAGTCAAAAGAGACAAGTGTTGTTGACTCTACTACATCAAACAATGAAGCTCAATTGGATTCTCTATCACAAAAATTCAAAAAGAAGATCCAATTAAAAGACAAAGGCATGGGAGAGTATTCCATTGAACAATCATTATGTTTTTCACAATTTTTTCCATCTTCAAAATCATATGGGCAACCATCAGTATCAACACAACCATCATCACA
>VDFB02285033.1:0-23380 GCA_007258455.2 Sequoia sempervirens | reverse complement strand
AAGGTTAGGTGGCTAATGAATATTAGAAGCCAACTTGCAAAAGTTGGAGGATGTGTCACATCTTAATAAGGGATTAGGGATGTGCACATCCCTAATGATGGGATTAGGAAGTGATTAGGATTAGGTGGATGTGATGGGAGATAAAGGGAATTATATAAATGGATCATTTATTTAATTCTTTGAAGGAAAGGAATAAAGGGTAAGGTATTTAATTATTCAACCAAATACCTTAGGGATTTATAGGAATTTAAGGGTATTAATTAAATAATAGCAATATTACTTAATTAATGCAAATAAGAGGATATTTAGAAAAAAATGGATAAATTTGGACAAATGTAATTGTCCAAATTTAGGTGTCTACATTTTTCCCCTCTTTGAGATGGTGCTACAAAGTAGCATCATTTCAAAGAAGATTAAAAGATAGGACCAAGAAGAAGATGGTTAGATTGGAAAAGATGCCCCAATCATTCAAAGTAGTGACTAGGGAGAAGGATGATGGGAGTGAAGATGAAGATTAGGGATTGAGGATGCCCCCTCTAGAGGACATATGGGTTCAAGAGAACATTGGTGTGCTCTCAAAATGGATGAGATGATGAAAGGGTATATGAGGAAGATGATGCAAAGTGATGGATAAGAGAGGATGATAAGCGATAGGAGATTGGGAAGCACAAATGGATTTAAGGACAAAGGTGATGTTTCCCCAGTCAAGCTACAAGCCAAAATAGGTTGATTATGGATGGAGTGTTGTCAATGAGGGAATGATATATCCGAAACAACACGAGGATAGGGAAGGATACATCTCAATGATGATGATGAAAGTGTTGTTGATGAGGGAAGGATACATCTTGATGATGATGATGAAAGTGCTGTTGATGAGGGAATGATACATCCCAAAACAACACCAAAGGATAGGGAAGGATACATCCCGACAATGATGATGATTGGATCAAGGCTAGGAAAGGGACCAAGGATGTGATTAGATGATTTTTGTTAGATTGAATGGATTAAGATTGGGTGGAGATGTGATATGGTTGAAATGAAAAAAAATGATGAAGGAAAAGATGCTTAGAATAACCAATCTATATTATCATAAGATTGAAGAGAGGATGAAATGATGGGGATGGAAGAAACAATGCTTAGAATAACCAATCTATATTATCCTAAGAAGATTGAAGAGATGATGATATGTTAAGGATGAAGAAAGTGGAGGGATGGAAATAGATTGGATGGATAGATGAGGGAGAGTGATGAAGGATAAATGGATAGTAACCAAATCAAGCAAGTTAATTGTTATGCGTTATGCTGCCATGTAATGAGCACTAAATTTGATATAGCATGATATAATATGCACTAGGGTATGGAGAACCAAGGTGAATGTGTATCACATGCATGGGACTGACACAACAAACAAAAAGACTAGTCCAACATCCCAAAGTCACGGGGGGATTTGGTAGGGCCAATGTTGGAAAACCACAAACACAAAGGATGCCCCAACATAACACAAGACCACAAGGATCTTGGTGGGTACTATGTGGGACAACCAATAAAACAAAAAAAAATAAAAGATCAAGGTATGCCCCTATGTTGACCAGTCAAAGCACACCATGATATGATGGATCAACGCGACCATGACGAGGGATGATAGGAAGCTCAAATGATAAACAAAAGCCAAAAGCATCAAAATATCACAATCAATTTCAAACGTCCTTTGCCACAGGATCAAAAGGTGGATGGGATTGATGTGGTTTGATGTAGGAAGTATGCATCCTATTAAGAACAAAGATGGAAACTAAACTAAGTAATCAACATGACGCAAGATATTTGAAATTGATTTAACTTCACGATACTAGTGGATCTCATTTGTTAAGACCCAACTAGATAGGGACATACTTAATGACACGACACAATGACAAGACACAAGACATAAGACCGATACACTCTAAAGACCTAGGGGCTCGGAGGTTGATCAGTGATTAGCTTTGCCTACATGAAAGTGTAGAGCCCTCGTAGTTTGATAAAAGACTGATGATTGACCTGGGATAAAAGTAGAAAGAGGAAAATAAAGACTACAATGGATGATCGAGACTAGACAGACAAAAAAACCTGAGGGAGGATCAAATGATTGACCTTGCCTACGTGAAAGTGCAGGGGCAATGCAGTTCGAACAAAGGATGATGACCGACCATGGATAAGAGGATGATGAGATGACCGAGATAACGGGATAAAATGATGGAACAAATATGGTGAGACAAGATAGACCTTGTGGATAAGATAGGATTATGGTGATTACACAAAGCTTAGGGATGGGATAGTTATCCAAATCATCAAAAGATGAATTGGGAGGATGACATGATGGAGAGATGAGTGATGTGAAGTGATAGGAGATTGGAAAGTTGTGTGAAAGAAGTGGGAGTGATAATGATGAGATAGATGGAATTGGGTTGTGTGGGGGGAAGCCTATAGCCAGATACCAATGACAAGGGATTAGGAGAGGGAATGAGGATAAAAATGAATGGATAGGGAGATAAGGATGGGGGATGGAAGGGATGCTATGATGGATGGATAGGAAGATAAGAATGGGGAGATGAAAAGCATTTTATTTTGGATGGGTAAGGAGATAAGGATGGGAAGATGAAAAGAATTTTATTTTGGATGGGTAAGGAGATAAGGACGGGGAGATGAAAGGGATGCTATGATGGATGAATAGGAAGATACAGATGGGGAGATGAAAAGCATTTTCTTTTGAATGGGTAAGGAGATAAGGATGGGGAGATGGAAGGGAGGCTAGAATGGATGAATAATGTCTCCAAGGACTATTTCATAAGGAAGGGGATGCCCCACTCTAGATATGTCATGTATGATGAGGCAGGATGGATGGAAGATAGAAGGATGGAAAAATAAGGAAGTGAAATGGATATGGATAGGATGCATGGATAAGGCAGGGGGATTGATGGTAGAATGAAAAATGGATAGGGAAGGTAAATGAATGTGGAAAAGGAATACAATAATGTATGGATGAAGGGAATGCATACCAAGAGGTGTCCAAAGCATGCATAGATAGGCACCCCTGTCTTTATCAAGCTCACAACAAGGATGGAGGGATTGGAGATAAATGGGATATGATGGATAGGATGGGGAAGATAGTTAGGATGGAGGAGATGGATGAAGGGGATGCATAGCATGAAGCTACCCCCAAGTGTGGAAGGAGACGAATGGGGATTTACACATGATTCATGTTTGCTAGGTTTTCATTATGGTACTTATCCAAGGCACTTTTTTTCCAAGTTTTCACCATTGAATGAATTATTTCTCTTTACTTTTTTTTGACTTTTTTTGGATTTTTTGGATTTTTTTTTACTTTTTTAGATAGAATGTGGATGGAGATGGATAAGGAAGGATAGGGATGTGGATAAGTGGATTTAGAAGACATGTGATAAGGAGATGGATGGAGGACTCAAGCATCAAGTTCCATATGAGGTATTAAGAGCCCATGTGTGTAGCGACTAGTGGATGTTGGTACAATCAATGTTATGAAGATGGATGGATTATGCAAGGGAATGGATTAAAGGGATTTGATGTGGGAGATATGTGGGATAATGGATGGGATATTGGAAAGTGTATGGATGGAATGATGGGGTGGATGTGTGATGGGGAAATGTTTTCAGGACCAACATTGACACATATGGTGGTGAATGTGAAAGGATAGGAGGATTAATGGATGGAAAATGTGGGGATAATGGAGGAGATAGGATAGTGAATTTTGGGACATAAGGTCCCAAAATAGATTTAGGAGATGGAGAGTGTGTATGATTAGCTTTTGGATTAGCAACTTTGGATTTTGTTACAAATTTTTCATTTGAAGGCATTGCATCTTTTTTATTTGGGATCCACATGGTTTTGATTTTTGATTTGGTGGGCCTTAGTGGCCAGTGGGTTTGATTTGGATTTTGGATTTTATTTTTCTTTTCTTCAACATGTATTTTTAAGAGGAAATGAGGAGCCTTAGATTCATGTGGATGCTTGGATTTATGCATTTTTACTTAGCATCCAAAGTGCATTTAAGAGCAACGAGATGGGTATGAGGAGATGGATGATGCATAGGAAACATGAATGGAGTGATGGAGGTAGGATTTTGGGGATGATATGTGGATGGGGAATGTGTAGGTACGTGCCTTTGTTGATCTTGATTAGGGAACATGAGAGTAGGATGTTTAAGATGGGTGACATGGATAGGTGATGGATGGATAAAAGGATGAATAGGATGGGATGGAGGAGGTGATTGTGGGGTATAAGGGCCCAAAATGGACTTAGTGGCTAGAGGATGTGTGGTGGTGGATGGAGGAACATAAGGAACCAAAATAGATGGAGTAGATGAAGGATGGGAGATGGTGGATGGAGGGATGTAAGGATGTAAGGACCCAAAATGGATTCAGAAGATGAAGGAGAAATATGGATGGTTGTTTTGAGGCTATACGATGGAGGGGGGATGGCAAAAAATGGTTTTGTGGAGTGACAGGAAGAGCCTATTATTCTTTTGGAGGAGGCTTGTTGAGGATGTGTAGAGGTTGTACCAACCTTTTTGGATTGCGAGTCTTGCGATATATATCCAAGACCTTGTGTATGTCAATTTTATTTGACATGGATGGGCTCTAAAATACCTCGCTCATGAAGGCCTAAACCTTTTCCTTGATAGTTTATGCTTTTGAGCATTCGATCTATGGTAGGATGCTTATTACTTTGGAAGAATGATACGAGTCCATTATTAGGTGGGGGAGGATGGGTGGCATATATGCTTTGTTCTTCTTCTGCAATAAAACCACCATAGATGAATGTAAGAGTATTGAGGGAATATAAAGGTGGTGTGGGGATAGTAGGGTAGGCGATGATGGAGGATCATGAGACAAAGATGATGGGGTAGCAATATCTTGATTAGGAGTAGTGAGTGGTAAGGGATCAGGAGAGGGATTAGGTGATATGATAGGATCTAGAGTTGTGGCCATGGGTGATAAGGGCTCATGCGATGGAGTGATTGGATCTTGAGTGTCTAGGGGATCATGGGATGGAATGGATGGGGGAGTGTGATCTTGAGATGGACTAGATGGGATGGTAGGATCTTGATGTGGAGGGGATATGTTGGTATGCTTTGGATCAGGCTCTTGGCATGACTTGTCTTGTGTGGGTGGCATGATGATAGAGTGTTGGAGGGACTCCTTAAGTGGGGGAGATGGAAGGATGGAGGATTCATGACGTTCATGGGAACGTATTTCAGTGATACTAGGAGTGAGAGGAGTGGATTGGATTTGGGTGTCTTTGATGGATTGGGTGGATATAGGAGTAGAAGATGGTGATGGGGTTTGGTTATCTTCGGTGGGTTTGACGACTCTCAAAGTAGGAGATGGCGGTTCAATGGATTCGATGGGTTTGATGGTTTCAATGGTTTGAGTGGTGCTAGGGGCGGTAACAACAATGATAGGTGTGGGATGGAGAAGGGTCTCATCACTAGTGATTATGGATGAGGGATTGGGATGGCATGGCTCCACGACTTCAGGATGTGGAGTTGGGGATGTATTCTTTGTCATGAGTCCTTGGAGAAATTCTAGAGTGAGAAACTTGCATATTGTAGGCTTAGATGGAATGGTAGGAGTGGATGAAGGATTATGGATTGGTGGAGGATTAGGATTATGGATTGGTGGACGAAGATTAGATTGAGGAATAGGATTGGATGGAGGACTAAGAGTAGATGGAGGATTAGGATTGGTGGGTGGATTGAGATTAGATGGAGGGTTAGGACATGGTGGAGTGGAAGATGGAATGACATAGGAGGATATGGATGGTGGATTAGGATAGGAGGACATGGGTGGTGGATTGTAGTAGAGGTATTGGGGTAATAGAGTAGGATGGGAAGATTGGGGTAGTGGATTAGGATAGGAAGACATGGATGGTGGATTAGGATAGGAAGGTGAGGATGTAGGATTAAGATAGGTTGATGGGGATTTAGGATTAAGATAAGAAGGTGTGGATGTTGAATTAGGATGGGTAGATTGGTATGGAGGATTAGGATGCAAGGACGTGGATAGTGGATTAGGACAAGAGGATGTGGGCGGTGAATTGTAATAAAGATATTGGGATAATAGAGTAGAATGGGAAGATTGGGGTGTTGGATTAGGATAGGAAGATGTGGATGGTGGATTAGGATAGGAAGGTGAGGATGTAGGATTAGGATAGGTTGATGGGGATGTAGGATTAAGATAAGAAGGTGTGGATGTTGAATTACGATGGGTAGATTGGTATGGAGGATTAGGAAAGTGGGACATGGATGGGGGATTGTAGTAGGAGTATTGGGATGGGAAGATTGGGATGGTGGATTAGGATAGGAGGACGTGGATGTTGGATAAGAGAAAGATGTAGATGAAGCATATGATGAATATGCAGATGGGGAAGATAATGGATATCCCTTGTCAAAGGTAGCATAAGGAGCATTATTAGGCATGGATGAAGACGTAATGGGATAGCTTAGAGGGGTGATTGTATTTTGGAAAGAAGTTGGGGAAAGCTTACTAGAAATTATAGCATCAAGGGGATCTATGTCATATACCTCTTGATCAACAAGACTCTCGTTATTGTCATCAACGTAATTAGGATTCCCCTTGACTACTATTTTTGGTTGCATTGGTGAAGGATAATGATTCATGACATTAGAGTAGATGGATACAGATTGAAAATTTGGGAACAGATGATTAGAAGGAAAGAAAAGGTGATGAAAGGATAAATAGGATGAATTTGAAGAAGATGAAAGAAGGGGATCTTAAGATTTTTTTTGATATTAGAAGATCTTGGATGGCAATGGACTAAAGCTCAAATTGGGATTTAGGTTAAGCTCAGATTGGGATTGGATTAAAGCTCATATTCAAATTGGATTGAAGCTCAAATTAGGATGATTGGAGTATGTGATGGGATTGATTCTAAACCAAGTTCAGGGGTTTTAACTAGATGACATAAGGTGCTAACAATTGGATTTTGCTAGATTTGGCAATTTTCAAAAATTGTTAGATTTTGCCACTTTAGGTAATTTCACATGCATATCTTTGAGAGTCCAATTTTTTCCTAAAAAATTCCAAGAACTAAGGTAGGATGAATTTCCAACTAACATCCTAAATCTAAAATATGAGTTTCGAGTTATTAACGAAAATGACTTTTTAAAAAATGGAAAAAAACACTAAATTACTATTTTGAGGGTCAAGATGAAAGTTTCAAGCCCCAAAAAAGTGTCGAAATGGGGGCCAACTAACATAGGGTCATTGGGAATCCACATGCCACTTCATAAAACAACCACCAATAATTTTTTATCCCAAACAGACACCCAATTCAAAAGTTATGGCCTCCAGAAGTTCTTGCATGAAAATCAAAACCCCTAAAATGAAGTCTAGGTGATGGGGATCAATGAATCGATGATGGATGTGGAATCTAATGATGTTCTAAGATGCACCTATGTGATTTGGTCAATGAAATGATGACTTTTGGAAAGTGTTGGATAACAAGAATGATGATGACAAGAAGATAGATGGTCTTTTCTTGGGAAAATTCGCTTGTTTAGGGATGGTAAGCAAAATTTTCCTAAATCAAAGATGACTTAAGAAAGAGGTGAATCTGCTAAGCAAATTCACCTATCGGGTGATCAAATTCACCCAAACATTGACTAGAGCAAGAAACAAGCAATTTTGACAATCAGGTTCACCTAAACAGCTAGCAAGTTCGCCTAAACAGGTTACATAATAACCCAACATAGTGACAAATTCACCTAAACTAGTGACAATTTTTCCCAAACACCAATCGGATTGGCCTAAATAGGTGACATGCTCACCAAAATAGTGAGCAGATTCACCTAAATAGAGATCAAACTCGCCTAAATAGGGAGCAGATTCACTTAAACAAAGATCAAACTTGCCCAAACAGGGAGCAGGTTCACCCAAACTTCAAAGGACCTAAGGAATAGGTGAATTTGTAAGGAAAATTTTCCCAAACTGATAGTAGGTTCACCCAGACACAAGAAACAAAAAAATTTTCTAGGAAAATTTTCCCAAACTGACTATAGGTTCGCCTAAATAGTTGGAAGGTCACCTAAACAACTACAAATTCACCTAAACAGTTGTAGATTTTTCCCAAACAACTGCACGTTTGCCTAAACAGCTACAAATTCACCCAAACACTAAGCAAATTCACCCAAATAGCTACAAATTCACCTAAACAACTAGAAAACTCACCTAAACTCAAGGAAACAAGTGGATTTGACTTTTAGGATCACCTAACGGGGTAACAACCTTGCCTGTTTCTTGAATGAGATGGACGGGGACTGATTCGCCTAAAAATGGGATCGCCTAACGGGAAAACAGGCTTTCCTAACAGACAAATAGACTCGGCAAACAGATAAACAAACTCAGAAAATGGACAAATGGACTTACCTATCGAATAAACAGACTCCCCTGACGGATGAATGGACTCCCTTGACAAATGAGTGAACACCCTCAACAGAGAAACAAACTCCCCCGACGAATGAACAAACTCAACTAAAGCTAGACTCAGACAGATGGGGACTTGAATGGAAGATGGGATTGGCTGTTTAGGAAGAAAATTTACCCAAACTGATGGAAAATTCACCCAAGTATGTGGGAAATTTTCCTGTTCTCAGAGAATGGGAAAATTTGATAAGTTGAAGAACAAGACAGATGGACATACTCATTCTGATAGTAAAATTGCCCCTTTAGGGAGCAAATTCGCCCAAAGTAGTAGCAAATTCACCCAAACAAGGAGAAAATTCACCTATTTGGTAGAGAATGGGCGAATTTGACAAGAAACGACTGAGAAATGACTTAGATGAAAGATGGGATCACCCCTATGGATAATAGGTTTTCCCCAAACAGAAGCAAATTCACCCCTAACAAAGTAAAATTCACCCAAAACGACAGACTTGGACTAGACTGGATGAAAAATAGCTAACTATGGCAAAGGAAAAAACCATAGCAAGCAACAGACAGAAGGCAAGGCTAACTCAACTGAAAAGAAAAGCACTGGTATCTCACAAAAAGACACACCAAGCAACACAATCCTAAAATTATTGAAAAGGGTTTGAGAAACATGGGCCTCTATCTAGGTTGAACAAGGTGATCTAGGGAGTCCTCAATATACACATAGTACATGAGGCACAACCGTGAACACCAACCCATCACAAGCGTGAGTCAGGAGCACCAACGAGGTACTAGAAACTCAGACCAACTCTTCACGTCTTATCTTGGAATCACGCTAGCTTTGATGCTCCGCCAAACATGACGTGATTGGATTGGGGTACAAATTTGGCTCTCCCCCCTTTATATACCCTGCTGGTACACGTGGTTGGAATCGTCCCTTAGAGTGATGAAATCCCCAAGCAGGTCCTGCTAAAAGAAGATACTAGACATTTTTGGCTGGTCCCCAAGCTCGCATGTAGCGTAAGGGGAGAATTTAGACATACTAGCACCTCCTAGATAACACAAATGGACTAGAGTGAACTACGATTTCTCATCACCCAGGATCACCAAATGGTGCAAGGGGATTGGATACGTCAACAGTCCACTCACAAATGCAACAAACAAGTTAATTTGACCCTCTAATTAAAGCTACGTGTGCCTAGATTAATATAGAAAAACAACAAACAAACTAAGTACAGATCTTGGATTGCTCATTCTGCAACAAATACGTTAGTATTTTTTCAACTATTGGTCTTGAACAAATGAGAAACAGCTGCACAAATGTTAGCAAAATGAGGTACACTCACAAACAGATAGGTTAGCAGGTTAGTACTTAAAAATGAAACCAAAACAGAGTCGAAAACAAAAGGATTAAGTCTTTGTTTTACCTCAAATTCATCTCTGTAAGAGGAAAATTTGCCCAAATTAGTAGCAAGTTCGCTTGTCTAGGGACAAATTGCAAATTCGCCCAAACTTGTTAGATGGGTGAATTTGACACTTTGCAAATTCGCCTGTTTGTAAAATTGAACCTACAAAACTTGAAACAACAAAGAACGTGAAAGAACATACCTATTTGTGGGTCCCACCGGGTGTGCCAGAAATGTGTGCAACGTGTTTTTTAACCTAAAATAATGCAAAACAAACAAAATGCAGAGGAAAAACACAAAAGAACACCTCAAGATTAGGGCTTCAGTTGAAACTCAAACTTAAAAAAGACAATGAAACCCATTTTACCTTGTTTGAGCTTGATGGAGTTGTCTGCCCAAGTTGATGGCTTGATATGTGTGCTCTATGTTGATTTTGGTAGCATAACGACTCATTGTAACTTGATTTGGATGCAAGGATGAAGGGTTTTGGATATGGATGCAAGATGGGTAGCTTGAAAGATGGAGATGATGAGTGCTTAGGATTAGGGTTGGATGAGAAGAGATTGTGAAGAATGCAAGAAGGAGAGGAACAAAATGGCTAAGTGTTAGCCATTTAACCTAGGAAGATCAAATGGATGGTGGAGATTGAAAGAGGGCAAAAGATCAAGGGCTAAAATGAAGAGTTGAATAAAGGAATTAAAAATTCTTTTTTAATGTGCATGAGGATGATAAAAGAAATTAAATATTCCTTGGGAAAGATAAAAGGAATTAAAAATTCCTTGGGAGATGAGAGAGGGATTAAAAATTCCTCAAAAAGGACCTTGGGAAGACAAAATGAATTAAAAACTCCTTGGGAGATGAGAGAAGAATTAAAATTTCCTCAAAAAGGACTTTGGGAAGACAAAAGGAATTAAAAATTTCTCAAAATGGACCTTGGGAAGACAAAAGGAATTAAAAATTCCTTGGGGGATGGGAAGAGTTGACTAAAGGGGGTGATTAGACAAGTTGATGAGAGATTAGAGGAAGGTTAGGTGGCTAATGAAGATTAGGAGCCAACTTGCAAAATTTGGAGGATGTGACACATCCTAATCATGGATTAGGGATGTGCACATCCCTAATGATGGGATTAGGAAGTGGATTATGATTAGGTGGATGCGATGGGAGATAAAGGGAATTAAATAAATGGATCCATTATTTAATTATTTGAAGGAAAGGAATAAAGGGTAAGGTATTTAATTATTCAACCAAATACCTTAGGAATTTAGAGGAATTTAGTGGTATTAATTAAATAATAGCAATATCACTTAATTAATGCAAATAAGAGGATATTTAGACAAAAAATGGATAAATTTGGACAAATGTAAGTGTCCAAATTTAGGTATCTACAAAATGTATGATATAAGCTATTGAATCCTGGACTACATGGATTCAACTGTTGGGTTAGAAAATTACAAAAGATGAGGCCTAAGGCTATGTACAGATGTTGCTGAAAAGTCCGAAAGATGCCAATGAACCTAGAAAAGACACTTATGCTGAAAAAACTATGGAGGTTCACTTGGAGCATAAGAAGCCAATAATAAGAAAGAATGTAGAAAAGAAGCTTAGAGAAGTAGGTTACATTGATGAGGAGATTGCATAAGGTAGGGCTAAGAGAGGGAAGATGGAGGGAGAATCTTTAGGACTAAGGAGATCTGGTAGGACTGCTCCTTCTAAACCCTCCACAACTCCTGTAATAAAGATTGAACCTAGTGTTCCTAATAAAGGCAAAAGACCTGGCTCCTTTCAGACCTAATACAAGATCTGGGAAAAGGAAAGAGACTCCTCTGGTGGTACTTAGGAAGAGAGGAAAGAAATAAAAAATGACAAGGGAGAAGAACCTCAACATTACTGATGATCAAGATGAAGAAGAGGAGGACCTTGAAGCAAAATTGGTAAGAGAAGAGGAAGCCTGTCCTCTAGTGAAGGTGCTTCTTAGGAAGCTAGTATTGGTTCTAAGAGATTTCATATTGTGTCATCTTTTGAGGAAGATGAAGAACATCAATTTGGAGTTCATGTGCACACCAAACTGGAGTCAAAGAAAGCTAAGGTGTCTGAAGTAGCCTCCATGGACTAGGAATAACAAAAGGACACTCTGGTAAGACCTGGTTCCCCTTTCAAATTAGAGGCTATACTCAATTCCTTGTTACATTTTGAAGATATGTTGAAGCCCACAACAAAGTATTATGATTAAGTGGGGAGAGAGGATAGAAAGACATTAATTTTAGCCACTATTCAATATGTTATCACATTGGATGTTAAGTAGGATGATGTGAAGAATAATGTGCCTAAGAAAATGTGGGTAGCTCTAACGAAAAGGTGAAAAAGGCTATTGAATTGGAAGAAAAGATCAAAAATGATGCATTTAAGAAAATTGGGTCTTCTTTGGTCCCAAATGATTTGGAAACCTTGAAGAAGATATGTGGAGATATGTTTCTGATGTATAAAAGAGTGAATATTTTGATGAAAAAGGATAAGAAGCAAATAAAGAAAATAAGGAAGGAAAATGCAGAAGTAATCAAAGATACAACTAAGAAATATGGCATGCTTGGTGCACTACCATCCAATTTTTCACCTAAGTTAGGTGAAGATGTTTTCGTAGAAGAAGATGAGGAAGATATTCCTTCTAGTACAGGTGATATAGGTATTTATATGGAAATAAATGATACAAATATCCCTTAGGATACATGTGTTGTAAATGATCCTCTGGAGATGAAGAAACAAAATGAGGGTGATGCTAAGCCAGAGAAGCATGATGCTAGCCCTCCAGAGCATACTAAAGGTGAAAAAGATAATGTTGAAAAAGAAAAGGGTAATGATGAAGGTGAAAAGGATAATGTTGAAGTAGAGCAAGATAAAGGTGAAAGTGAAGGAAATGATGAAGATGACAATAAGGACAAAGATAAAGATGAAAATAGAAAGGATGAAGTTGAAAAAGAAGAAGAGAAAGTGGAAGAAGAAAATAAGGAAGAAGAGCAAGAAAAGGAAGAGGAAAAATAGAAAAATGAGGAATCTATTGGGAAGAATGAAGAAAATCAAAGGCTGGTTGTAGAATCTCATAGATCTCCTAGAGAATCCTCGTCCGGTGATGATGCATTGAAAGGCTTTCTATCCAAGCAAATCAGGTTCCAACTGGTAATTCCTCTAGAGCTTCTACAACTTCCTATGATTCAAGGTTGTGTGAATTTAGATAAAATTTCTCCTATTCATAAGTTGGTATTGGGTGATGCATTGCATACATCTGGTAGAAGAGAGATTATGGAGACACACCAAAAAGGGACATAACTGATTGAAGATGCTCTTAAGGCACTATAGGAGGCCACACCTAGTACTTCAATGGATACATCTCTCACTCTGGTAGAAAATTTGAGACTGTTATTGGACTCCTTTAAGTAGTATGCCTCCAGACTTGGTGAGACGAAAAAGCAAGAGGTTGAGGAGAAGCTGACAAAGAAAAGGTTGTTGGTGTTGCATGACAAGTGTGCTTTGGAACACACAAACGTTGAGAAGAATTTGAAAGCTGTGCAAATCTGCGAGTTTGAAGAAAATGATGTCTTTACTTATTGCTTGAAGTGGCTAGATACCATTCGAAATATTAAAAATCTTATGGACTCCATCGAGTCTCAGTTGATTGCTATCTCTGGTACCTACAATACATCTAAGGACAAAGACAAATTAACCTGGAATGCCATCTTTGCTCATAGAGATAATTTTTTCATTTTATAGAAGGAGAAGGAAGAAATCATCAAAAAATTTGGTCAGTTAGGTGACCTTGTAAGAATGGAGTACACCCCGGTTTCCAATGCTTTGGCAAGTGCAGAGAAACTTGAGAAGATAAATCTGACTCCTGGTACTCTGAATGATGCAGAGGAAAGTATGATGGATTTGGAATCCCTGAACATGATGTTGATTGCTGCAAAGAAGAGTTGGGAGAATGGTAAATCAACATGGCAATGTATTCTTAAGGAGTTTCAAGGCTTTCCATCCTCTATTTAATGTTTGATTTATTTAGTTTCATATTTCTTTTGGGCCACCCTTTTTCCTTGATGTCAAAGGGGGAGTAAAAAGAGGAAGATAATACTGGTGATAGGGGGATAAGTGTTGTATATAAGAGGTCTTGTAAATTTTGGCACATGTTGCCATCAATGACAAAGGGGGAGATTGTTGGAAGAATGAAGAACATCTCATTTTGCTATTTTTGTGTTGTCATTGATGTCACCATGTTATATGAGTTGCAATTGCAAGGTTAAGTTTGATTCGGTATCTGAACTGGTATGCAATTATTATCCTCTGGTATTTTGGTTCTCAATCCTTTGCTATTGATTATTGTTACTTGTGATTTTGGGAAATGGTTTATAGATGTTAGAAGCACGTATATTCAAAATCTCATGTATTCAAGTGCTTGTATGATGAGTTGGCATTATTTTGTTGTTGCATTTTGCTATTAGGTCTATTTCTGGCCGACTTGATGGACATTTGATGTTATGGTGAATTAATTTTGTTGCAAATATATGTGTGACCTATTGTAGATCCATGCTGACATGTTGTAGCATGCTAAATGTTTGAATTGTCTTTGGAAAGTTTTTGTAAATACTTGAAGGCGACAATTGGTATTTTTGGTAAATAAGGATTGCATCTTGTATACACCTAAAAATGGTCCAGATAATATAATTAATTAAATAATATTTATTTGATTAATTAACCTTTAATTCCTCTACTATTAAATAAATAGAAATATTTATTTATATAGTTCACTTTTAATTCTTCCATCTTAATCACATCATTTCATCTAAATTAGATAAACAAGTTTCATACTTTGATTTATTTAATTATCACATTTTCTTCCATACTTATTTAATAAACATAGACTTTTATAGTTTGTTTTATTAAATTAAATATCTTTTTTTCCTAAATTGAGTAAATCTAAATATTCAATTGAAATATATTCTACATCTAATCATATCCACATACCAAATTAGATATGAAATGTCTAATTTAATTTCATCTCAACCTTCATGGGAAAATTTGGAGACAAATTGGAGAAAAATTTGCAGGAAAAATTCTTCATCTTCTTCCATTGATTCTTCCTATCCTCTAGCTGAATGATTTTGTTGGGAGGAACAATATCCATAATCAGCTCAAGCTTCTTCATCCTTCACCATTCAATTCTTAGATCAAATCCAGATCTTTGCTTTGCTACCCCTTCACAAATGTGCTGTTGGGAATCTATAAATACAACCTCTGTCTACAGGAAAAGGATCCCAATCGTGTGCAAACTTATTCTATAGAAATACCAATTGAGCAATCAAGCATCTTAGCAATAAGCAATTATCATTTAGCAATAGAAATAGCAAGCATTTTAGAATAGAATCAATATCATGGCTTTTCATTTAGTTGCATCATAGTTTACTGTAGCTTCTTTCATCAAGTTTCATGTCAATTTAGATTACAATAGCTTTATCATTATCATTTAGAAATCATCATATAGGATTAGATTATTGCATTTAGCAACATCTCATTCTCTAGATTGGCATTTTAACAGTCATAATGCTTACGAAATTTGAGAGCCTTGTGACTTAATAAATCTTTGGAGATAGAGAGCAATATGATGCTTTTAGTAGATTCTTGCTTTAAATTAGTTTAATTTGTTATTTGAATCTTTGATATAATGTATTATTGATTGTGTTGATTATCATTTACTCACATTTTACTCACACATAAATTGGCGCCCACCGTGGGGCCCAAAAACCCCATATTTTGCATCTTTTTTCTGAAAAGTGTCCTTGCAGGCTTTTGACCTATTTTCTTTTAGCATGATCAAGAGATTTTACAGTGCATACGACAGATACTTTAGCACATCTGAGCACTGTTTCGGCACATCTACTAAATATCTAGCGCATTTGATGACTGTTCGAGCGCATCCAAAGTTTCTATTTCACCAGATAGGGAGTTTTCTTTTGGCACATAGATCTATTGTTTTAGCGCATCCATCAAATTCTTTAGCGCATAGATATGTTATTTTAGTGCATTGAAATTTTTGTGTTGGCACATCTAACCATTGTTGTGGTACATCTGATTACTATTTATAGAATTTTAAGAATCCGAAGTCTAATCATTATTTTTTGTGTTTTAGGTGTGAAATACGCTTGCCAAAGATAGTTGTTGGAAAACATACGCCGGTCAAAGACAAAATTCACAAAAAATACTAATGGTGTTTGTAGGGATTTAATTTCAATTATTGTTTTTCCTTTGTTTAAAATAGTGCATCTAGATTAAGTAAAGGATTAAATTGAACACCTTGTCTACTATGGTTGAAGTGATAGGCCTATGCTCTCCCCTTCATTGGGTGATCAGAATGCTAGACTTAATTTTTATGCTTTATTGAATCCTTTAGAAGACCTGCCGTAGTGGGAAAAAGTACTCACCCTACGGGAAAAATATAAGTGGGAACAACCAAAGCCAGGTTTTCCAACCCACTCTAATCAAAAGTGAATTTGGGGAAACCCAGAATTCAATGGAAGTGTGCAAGATAACCATCCCCAAAATCTTTGTTCTAAAGATTGGGAAGTTTCCTGAGGGAGTTTATCATTTTCTGCTTTGAATGGATACCCTATCTAGGAAATTTAGTGTAGAATCCAAATGTGTTAGTTTTCAAACACTTTTTATATCACTGTGCAAGGGGAGGGAAAAATCTACCCCCAAGTCACTCACCATATAACTATCAGAGACCTTGGACAAAAGTGGAGGATTCAACTTTGTTTAAGACTTGGGAAAGGAAAAAACATGGGCACCCTCTAGGGGGTGAGTGTGAGCTGACATAGTTGCAAGCTGTGGGCTGTGATATTCTAAGTGACCTATTTGAGATAGAAAAGTGCTTGAACTGTTTGTATTTGTGTCAAAACCTATGGAAATTGAAAGAATTGGACCAAATTCTAGAACACTCACTACATATTTAATGCATAGAATTTGAAACAACATTTACAAACTTGCTTATATGTGTGAAAAGTCACTTTTGAAGGTATCATCCAATTAGATCATCAAATTTAGAGATTTACCAGAAAAATACCTTGTCAAAATGTTCATGGTTCAAAAAATTACACCCTGAAATCAATCCTTTTACTGAGAAAAGAAGAACAAATAGACAACATTGTGACAAACTTAAGTTTAGATACATAGTCTATTTTAGCACATACACCCAGTCTTTTAGTGCATCTATTGTCCAAATAGCACATACAACCACTGTTTCAACGCATCTGACTTATCTTACAACACATCTACAGTTTGTCACCATAATTTACTAGTACCTTGGCACAATCGATCTCTGTTTTGGAACATATACTTTGTTTGATAGTGCATTCACCAAATCTTTTAGTGCATCCACAATCTATTTTAGCACATCTACCCTTTGTTATAGCGCATCCATAGAACAAGAAAATAGAGAGCTATTTGAAACCCCTATTAGATAGTTAACATTAGAACTCAGGTTTTCAACAGAATAAAAACATTTTCATAATCCAAATAGTGTATTAAACTTGGAAAAATAGGACCTTACAAGCCAAACTCTATCAAATTAAACCAAGATCTTACAATTTTAAAGTGCCTAATCACCAAAACACAAATATTGATTATTACATTAAGTTTTATTATTAGGATCAATCATCCTACAATCATGAAACGAAACATAATAATCATATTTTAACTTAGTCTTCATCAATAGAATTTATCATTCTATTTGACTTAAGTTAATACCATTGGCACTCACCCAAAAAAAAAGATCAAAGTTTAGTGAAAATAACAACACTTGTATGCCAATTTTGACAAGGTTACAAAGAAAAAAAATTAGAGAAAAATAAATTGAAACACCAAATACCATGGCTGAAGAAAATCCCTTTCACAGATTCCACCAAAATGATGCAAATGAAATAACCCAAAAGGATATCCAAACTGCACAACAAGATCCCAATTTCCACAAATTTATGGAAAAAATTTTAGAACAAGATATGGAAAAATATCTTTTAATGCTAGCTGAATTAGGTGCAAAAATTCCAAAATACTTTGATATCAATCAACTAAAAGAAGCACCTAAAGTAGTTGAAACTAAAACACAAAGCACACAAAACATAGATCAAGTGAATGCCCTAACACATCAAAGGAAAAAATTGCAACAACTTCAAGATATGCAAAAAGGAACCATGAAAAGGTACTCATTATAGGACATTTGTCCTTATCCTTTTGATCCAAGTGTGGACATGATACCATTTCCTAGACATTACAAATTCCAAAAATATGACAAGTACAATGGTAAAACGAATTCAATTGATCATGTGAGGGAATTTAGAACCATGAGTTTAGAATTTGCACAAGAGGAAACTTATCTAATCAGGTTATTTCCAAGGAGCTTAGGAGGTCAATGTATGAAATGGTTCTCCAAATTACAACCAAGAATTCCAACTTTTGAAGAACTTTTCAACAAGTTTATCTCACAATTCTCCTATAATATTCAACATGAGATAACAATAAAGGACCTTTACAATACAAAACAAAAGAAAGGTGAAACATTCCTCTCATTTCTACAACGATGGCAAAGGATGTTTGCTAGGTATCCTCGTTCCATACCTGAAGAGGAAAAGATGGAACTATTCATTGATAATCTAACATATGAAATAAGCTACAGGCTTGATCTACAATGTCCACCAACATTTGAGAAAGTAACTGAAAATGGGCTCAAGATCGAAGGAGCCTTGGTAAAAAGAGGGGTAATAAAACATTACAATGAAGGATCAAACAATACAAAATCCTCAAATCACTACAACAACAATGATAAACCCAAGCTTTGGAAAAAGAATATAAATATTGGTAACAATGATGTTGCAAATGAAACACAAAACGCGAAACTGGTATTTAACTTGACGAAAACAACTGCAAAGACCAATAAAAAAAATGACTAAAACATTAATCAAAGTGTCAATCAAAACAACAATCCGAACAATGGAAAATCTAAACCACAATCATATCAAAGACCATCAAATCGACATAGATTCACACCATTGGGACAAACACTAGAATCAACAATGAGAGAAATTCTTGCAAATGGACTTATCACATTGCCTGAAGCAAGAAATTGGGAACCAAAAGTAAATACTAGCACAAATATAAATTTTGGAACTCCTTAAAATCTCACCATCTCATAAGGAGGTTTTGGAACAAGCTCTTGTGGCCACAACAAAACCCAATAATCTAGATGTTTGTCAATTCTAGGCTATGGTGGGACACTTAACCACGCCTCACTACCTATCATTTTCTGAACAAGATGATGTATCACTTACTCATCCACACAATGCCGCCCTTCATATTGAAGTTTTAATCCATAAACATCAAGTAAATCGTGTCTTAATAGATGGAAAAGCTAGTTTAAACATTTTCACTTTGAAACTGATCCATGCACTAGGATATTCTGATAATGCTATTGATATCAGAAGGAAAATCACAGTCAAAGCCTATTCCAAAGAAGAGAGATCCTCCAAGAGATTGATTGTATTGCCTATTCAAGTGGGACCAATTGTGAAGAATATAGTTTACCAAGTGTTAGAAAAAGAACTGACTTATAATATACTCTTGGGACGTCCCTAGATTCATGAAATGCAAGAAATACCTTCAACTTATCATCAATGTTTAAAGTTTCTAGTCAATGGACAAGAAATCACTATTTCAGCTGACTACAACAATCCCCAATATTGTAGCATGCTTAAAACAACTCAAGACACTTTTGTGCCCCATAATAGGGAAGCAAACACTTCTAGTTCATCCAACGGTGAAAGGCAACTAAACATTGTATCTAAATGGGTTGAGAAAAAGGAATAGTCAAAAGAGACAAGTGTTGTTGACTCTACTACATCAAACAATGAAGCTCAATTGGATTCTCTATCACAAAAATTCAAAAAGAAGATCCAATTAAAAGACAAAGGCATGGGAGAGTATTCCATTGAACAATCATTATGTTTTTCACAATTTTTTCCATCTTCAAAATCATATGGGCAACCATCAGTATCAACACAACCATCATCACAACCTACCATGGTTTTAAATGATAGATTTGTAAAGGTAGGAAATTTAGAGGGAAAATTTGAAGATAAGGCCATCCTTAATTGGCTTTACAAAGATGAGGAAGCATCTACATTGACAACTATCATCATAAAGATAGATCGATATGGAAAGGAAAAAACAATATTAGAGAAAATGGGGTATGAAGGACAAGGACCTATTGGAAAAAGAAAAGAAGGCATTGTACGACCCATCCAACCTTTCACACTTTAGCTGAAGGACAAAACAATACTAGGATATATAGGGGAAACAAAAGAAGAAAACACTCATAGAGTTATAGAAAGAATCCTTCAAATGCGGGATAGTTCTAAAATAGATTCCAATGAATATGAGTGGGATTCTTTATTTGAAGCATCATACAAGGACATACCAATTGATGTCATAAAAGAGTATGCACCCACACGTGAGGAGGGACAAAGCTTAGGGACTAGACCCCTTGTATTTGGATCGCAAAATATCGATGACTCAAGTGAGGATGGACATATATCAAGTGAGATAGATGAATTGGAAGAGAGTAATATCATAGACCTTGACATCACCATTGATAAATTTGACAACATTGCTATCAGAACCCTTACTGTCATTGACCTTAGCCAATCTAATGACTTTCTACCCTTAATGCATCCTGAACTTATCGATTGGGAACCAACTGAACCTATCAATATTCCTATCTTTGCAAATGATGATGCTATCGTTAATTTCCTTTGTTGTGACACACCTGACACAAGTTCTACTCATGAATCTCATAACAACACTTTGAATTAGGTGGGTGTCAAATCTTCCAGTTGCAAAATTGAAAATAGGAATAATGGATCTAATGGTGAAAACCATTTAATGGAAGCATTAGATCTCAAAAAAGTAAAAATAAAGAATGCATCTGATGGTGAAAACCTCTGTGAGGCACCAAAATATGGGAGATTTGACACCCTTCCAACACACTATCATGAAAGATCATCAGTATTGGTGAAGCCTACATAGTCTATCAATATTGGCACAATAGAAAAAGCAAAGACTCTACATCTGGCATCATTTATGACTGAACAAGAAAAGCCATAATTCACCAAATTATTTGAAGAAATACACATTAACTTTGCTTGGTCTTAATCTGATATGCCAACTTTGGATCCAGATCTTCTAATGCATCATTTATCTCTACCATCTAGATAAAATTTGTGAAACAAAAACTAAGGAAAATGCATCCACATATCACCTTGATGGTAAAGGCTGAGCTAAAAAAGTTGTTAGATGCATGATTCATTAGATCTATTGATTACGCTGAGTGGATTTCTAATATTGTACCTATTTCTAAACCAGATAATAGTATCAAAATATGTACTAACTTTAGAGATCTCAACAAGGCATTTCCAAAGGATGATTTTCCTTTACCAAACATTGACATTATTGTAGACTTAACAGTAGGACATGCCATGTTATCACTTATAGATGGCTTCTCAGGGTATAATAAAATCAAAATAGCACCAGAGGATCAGGAGAAAGCAACATTCACATGTCCATGGGGAACATTTTGTTGGAATGTCATTCCTTTTGGTTTGAAAAATGTAGGTGCCACATATCAACGTGCAATGACCACCATTTTCCATGACATGATGCATACTTTTATGGAAGATTACGTGGATGATATATTAGCAAAGTCTTATACTAGAGAAGGACATCTAGAGATCCTGGGATAAATCTTTACCAAACTAGAGAAGTTTAATGTTAGATTAAATCCTAAGAAATGTGTGTTCGGCGTTACATCAACAAAGCTTCTAGGGTACATAGTTTTAGAGAAGGGTATCGAAGTGGATCCCACCAACGTCAAGGCTATAATGGAAATTATGCCACCAAAGAATATCAATCAACTATGATCTCTATAGGGCTGACTACAATCAATCAGGAGGTTTATCTCCCAATTAGCACACAAAAGTCATCCATTCAATCATTTGCTACATAAGAATGTCTCGTTCAAATGGGATCAAGGGTGTGAAACAACTTTCAATCAAATAAAGCAATATCTGATGCCACCACCCATACTAATGCCACCTATTGAAGAGAGGCCCTTATTACTATACATTGCAACAACTAAGATATATTTGGGAGCTCTATTAGCACAGGAAGATCTTGAGGGAAGGGAACATGCTGTCTATTATATCAACAGGACTTTGAATGGTCATGAGATAAATTACACCTTCATCAAAAAATATTGTTTGGCGGTGGTATTTGCCACTCAATAGTTGCAACATTACATGTTAACCCACACATTCAAACTCATAGCGAAGATTGATCCGTTAAAGTATTTACTCAGTAAGGAGGCTCTAACAGGAAGACTAGCCAAGTGGGTCATGATCGTGTGTGAATTTGATATCCAGTATGTGGATAGAAGAGCCATCAAGGGTCAAGTGATAGCCGATCAGTTAGCTAAAGCTCCATTACCAGATGATCATCCGATGAACATTGAGTTTCCTGATGCAAACATTCTTACTGTGACAACACAACAATGAAGGATTTATTTTGATGGGTCCTACACACAACATGGGTCAGGTGTGGGAATTCTATTTGTTACACCTCAAGGACATACTATCCCAAAGTCCTGTAGACGCATGTTTCCATGTACAAATAATGTAGCAAAATACGAGGCATTAATTATTGGCATCAAAGTGGCAGTTGAATGGAAAATCACAAAGCTACAAGTATATGGAGATTTACAACTAGTCATTTATCGGGTAAATGATGAATATTAGACAAAAGATGAGAAGTTGATGCCATATAAGAAAATGGTGGATGATCTCAAAAAGTACTTTGTAGATATCAAGTTTGAACAGATTCCCAGGGCAGAAAATAAAGTTGCAGATGCTATGGCGACAATTGCTTCTCTCTTACAATTGCCAGAAAAGCAAGGTCATTATGATTTTATGGTGGAAAAAGTGTCTAACCCTGCTTATGATAATCCAGAATCTCAAACCATATGCCAAGTAGTTGACATGGAATCCTTAATTTATAGAAAGACCTATGCTTACCTAAAAGACAATATCCTTCCTCCCGATCTCACTAGAAACTAGAAACACAACTTCATTCGCCCAACTGCATGACAAAACTTAATTGCCGACATGCTTTACCATCGAGGTCTAGATGGTACTCTTCTCTGATGTCTAGAACATAACAAATCTGAAACAACCTTATGTGAGGTTCATGAAGGTATTTGTGGAACTCATTCAAGTGGACTAATCTTAGCAAAGAAACTCCTCCGTTTGGGGTATTATTGGCCGAATATGGAGAAGGAGTCTTTTCAGTTTGTTAAGAGATGCTAGAAATGTCAGATCCATGGTAACCTAATCCATGTGTTAGCACAAGAGTTGCAACCATTTAATTCAACAT